>PVHX01002340.1:26513-171568 GCA_004024805.1 Geosciurus inauris
TTCTCCTAGTTTGTATTCAAGGAGTTGGAGCCTGACTTTTCACTCTTCTCATTATCACAATGCATCAACTTCAGATGAGTTCCTCATTTTCACTTGTACCAAGAGGCTCTTGTTACCTTTTTCTTTCAATAAGCATATTGATTTTCAATGGAAGGGGGCCCTTCCCATTCTTTTCTTTAGGCTTTCTTGAAGACCCTGGTTTGTTGGAGTCGGCTTTAGTTTTTGTTCCTCCCAGGCACTGTATACCTGAAGGCAATATCCACTAGCTGCAAGGGGTTTATGTCGGTTTCCTCCTCATCCCACCAAAGTTTTTTCTTATGTCTGGGACTCCCTTTCCTGTCCAGTTAAGGTCACATTGACCATACAGAGATTCTTAGGAATCTCTCTGTTCAGAAACCAACAGGACAAAGAGGCAGGTGTGTCTGCATACATGGGGACTCCAGGAGGCCCTTTTACCTGGTCAGCTCTGTGGGCAGCACTCAGGGCTCTACCCAGAATTTTTTTTCTGGCAGGCAAAAACTCAGTAGCTCAGAGCACACAGAAGAGCATGTATGGGAGGACTTGCCTCTCACCATCTATCCTGGCCTCTGGTTACACTCAGGGCCAGGGGAGCTTTGTCCCAGGTGCTGAGGCCAGACAGGTGAATCCTTATTTCTATATAGGCATAGCCTCTGCTGCTGGTTGTGTAGCTGCAGCATAGCTTAAGCAGTCCAGGATCTTTAGCTCTTTTTGAGCCAGGCCTTAGGACCTTGCAGTTGCTCAGCTTATTTTTTGTAGCCTCTGCTTTTTCCAGAGCTGAAGAGGTTTCAGATTTTTTTCTCTACTCTAACTGTGTTTTTGAGCCATATCTGGGCCCCCCACACACACACACATACATATGCAGTTGTTTATCTTGATAGTCCTCCTGTGCAGTTAGTTTTTCATCCTGCCAGTCTCCCCATGCATTTAGGTTAATGGGATACTATCATAGCAAGAATTACTCTGCCCCCATAATGGGTTGTCCCCTTTGCCAAATGGGGTATCCTACCAGATCTTAAAAGAGGAGACCATTCCTCTTCCCAGATCATAATATAGTGGTGCTGACACCCACTGCCACATCCTTTTGGCTGGCAGCCCCCACCCACCATGGACAAAGGAGGTTAGAAGGCAGGGCAGAGGCCAAGTCCTCTTTGCCCATTTCTCTACAGCCCAGGAGCTTTTCTGGAGTTTTTCTTCCTGACCAGGACTGGTGTTCCTGATCTATAGCAGGATGATCTGTGGTTGCCTGGGGCTGGGTTGAGAAGCAGTGCCAGGCCTGACAGCCTGGGTTGAAAGGGTTTAAATCATTTTTAACTTTTTCTTCTTGTCCCCTTCTATCCTTGCACACCAGAGAAAGTGTCCTTTTTTCACCATCAATTTAGTTCCTAGCTGTTTGTATTCCCTATCATGCAACTGCATAAATACCTGCACAGAAAGAATCTCTACCTGAACTCTGGCAATCCAACTCCAACTACAAAGTTGTATAATAATTCAGAATAACATTCAATGGCTAGACACCTTTACATCTTTATCTTAGTCATAGTCTTAGACGCATAAGTGGCCCTTTCAGTCATGATTTTTCCCAAGAGACTACCAGTGTGATCAATGCAGCATTGCCCATATCTTAAAGGGCCAATAACACATACAAACATAAAACAGACAGACAACCAGAGAGAAATCTCTAAAATCAGGACTAACAGGTAGAAACTTTTAAAACAGAAAGACAAGATAGGGGATAACCCACAATCAAGCAAAACAATCTTTAATAAATGTTGCTGAGGAAGGGCAACGTCTACATTAAGGAGAATGAAACTTGAACCTTGTATCTCCCATGCATATACAAAAAAAAAATCTCAAAATAGATTAATTACATAAGTTTAAGAGCTGAATTCCATTCCTAAAAGCCTGAGGTGAGGCAGTACGTCATGGCAGAAGAGTATGGCAGAGGAAAGCAGCCAGGAACATGTTACCAGGAAGCAGAGGGAGAGCTCCATTCAACATGGACAAAATATAAACCCCAAGGGCATGCCTCCAAGGACCCACCTCTTCCAGCCATCCCTACTTACCTGCAATTACCATCCAGTTAATCCCTATCAGGTGATTAATTCTCTGATTAGGTTATGACTCTCATAACCCAATCATATCACCTCTAAATTTTCTTACATTGCCTTATACATGAACTTTTGGGGCACACCTCATATCTAAATCATAACACCCAAAAACACTGAAAACCATATCGATACAAAAACTTACACTAGTGTTTGTAGAAAATATATTATACGATTGTCAAACACTTGAAGCAAGCAACGTGTATCCCAATGGAATAATAGATCAATGTGGTACATTATGCAGTGAAATATTTTCTGCAATAAAAAGAAATGAGCCATCATGCCACAAAAAAAAAAAAAAGAAAAGAAATAAGGAAGAACTTTAAATACCTATTACTAAGTGAAAGAAGTCAATCTGAAAAAGTTCTGTGTCCCATACAATTCTGACTATATGACAATCTAGAAAAGGTGAAACCACTGAAACTAAAACAAGATCAGTGGTCACCAGGGCTTAAACGAGAGGGGAAAAGAAAGAAAAGGTGACAAACAGGATTTTTAGGGCAGTGAAACTATCCTCTATGAATATTGTGGATACATTCCACTCTTAGGTAGAGTGAAAAAAATAAACACATGATTCCACCAAAAAAAAGCATACAAAATTATGTTTCTAGCAACTTTATTCAAAATAGCTAAAACCTAGGAAGAACTCAAAGGTTACCAACAGGAAAGTGGGTAAATAAATCATGTTACAAGGGAATACAATTTCACAATAAAATTAAATGCATCACTGAGAAAAATACAAAAACCACTTTGGTGAATCTCACACACATTGAGAAAAGGAAGATAGAAACAGAATATCATGCTTTACTATTCCATTTATATGGAATTTTAGAGCTGGCAATACAACTCTATGTTAATAGAAATCAGGCCATTGCTTTCACATGGTAAAAACCCAGGGAACATTATGCAATGATGGAAATGTTTATTATGAATTAGCATGATAGTTACAAGTTTGATTAGATTTTTCAAAAGCAATGAACTGTACTCTAAAATTGTGTGTATTTTACTGCATATAAAATATACCTCAATTTAGCAACTAAAAATAATATACTTTCTTTTATCTATCAGAATTCAATCAGAAAAATAACTAGAAATTTTGTTAGTTTTCACAATAAAAATTAAGAATAGTCTGTGCTTTAGGAATAGACAATTCAGTGACTTAACAAAGCGTTTAATAAACCAGGTCCTTTCCATGACTTTACTCTGCCATTCACAGTGTTTGTATCATTCTAAGGCAAGTTTCCCTCATGGTTACAGAAATATTATCAGCAGGACTACACATTTCTCTGTTCATGTTCATTAAGAGAGGGAGATTTACAACCTTAAAGAAGAATGAAATTATGGTATTTGCCGGTAAATGGATGGAGTTGGAGAAATCATGCTAAATGAAATAAGTCAATGCCAAAAACCGGAAAGCTGAATGTTATCTCTGATAGCAGATGCTAATTCACAATGGGGGCCTGGGGGAAGAATAGAATTACTTTAGGCAGAAAGGAGTCTTAGGAGGAGAGGGAACATGGGGATATGAAGGAGAATAGAATGAATCAGACATTATTACCCTATGTACATATATAACTATATGACCGGTGTGATTCTACATCATGTACAACCAGAAAAATGAGAAATTATACTCCATTATATATGATGTATCAAAGTGCATTCTACTGTCATGTATAACTAATTAAAACAAATTTAAAATTTTTTAAAAAGAAAAGGAGGGATTTGTTCCCTGATTCTTCTGAGAACAAAAGGAAACAATTTCTTGGCAGGATTTGTAATTCATGCTATTCCTACACCAGACACTACTGTGATTGTTTTGATTGACTTTTGTTAATCACCATCTACCCACAGAGCTGAATGTGAGATCAGCAACCCAGATCACCTGGGTTTCACAAAGGAAAGTAACATTAAACAACATTGAACTTTTGTTGGTGAGGAATGAGGTATGGACAAACATGAACCTGGTTCATGTTTGGTTCCTCATAAAATCTCATAAAATACTGGTTCCTCATAAAATCTCATTTGCAACATTTTAAACTGCTGCAAACCATTTCATTGTGTATACATAATATTTCCTCAAATCCTATATGATTTAACATATTTGGATTGTGTCTTCCTTGAGTCGCTGTGCTTATCCCCAGTAAGTATGCACTGTTGAGGCAAAGAAAAAACTATTAATGTTCAGTACTAAGATTATCTGAACAAAATGAAGATCAATTGGGCCCTGAAGGATTGTCAAGGTGTCATATTTCTACATTCAGGAAAATCATTCAGGTTGATCATCTATAATTCCAATGTACAAACATATTTTTCTCAACATTGGACATGCCCCAGAATTTCTTCCTCTTGTTCCATTTACCAAATGGCAGATTGGCCAAAACAGTTAAAAATGTATATTTATTGTCTTATGGTTTATTTGGCTTTGTTTGTTTGTTTTGTTTTTGTTTTTTGGTTTGGGGCGTTTTGTTTGGTTTGGTTTGGTACCAGGGATTGAACCCAGGGGGCGCTTTACCCCTGAGCCACATCCCCAGCCCATTTTATATTTTATTTAAAGACAGAGTCTTGCTAAGTTGCTTAGAGCCTAAGTTGCTGAGACTGGCTTTGAACTTGAAATCCTCCTGCCTTGGGCTCCTGAGCAGCTGGGATTATAGGTGTGCGCCACTGCACCATTTTGTTTTTAATAACAACTATAAAAATGAATATGGAGCCTGTTATGGTTTGGATATGAGGGATCCCCCTAAAGCTCACGTGTGAGACAATGCAAGAAGGTTCAGATGGGAAATGATTGGATTGTTAGAGTCTCAACCCAATCAGTGAATTAACCCCTGATGGGATTAACTGAGCGGTAATTGGAGGCAGGTGGGGTGTGGCTGGAGGAAGTGGTTAATTGGGGGTGTGACTATGGGGTGTATATATTTTGTATCTGGAGAGTGGAGTCTCTCTGCTTCTTGATCACTATGATGTGAGCAGCTTCTCTCTGCCATGCACTCCACCATGATGTTCAGCCTCATCTCAAGCCCCAGCAAATGGAACCAGTCTTCTATGGACTAAGACCTCTGAAACTGTGAGCCCTCAAATAAACTTTTCCTCCTCTATATTTGTTGTAATCAGATCCTGTAGTCACAGCAGCAAAAAATCTGAATAAAACAGCCTAGAGTTCTAAGATACGTTTCATTCATAGACTCTCTTCTGCCAAATAAACCAACACATAAACATAGTCTTGACACATATCTCTGTATGTAACCTTTTTCTTTTACATGAAAGAAAAATTTTATCTAAATGTTAACCAAGCATTTCAAGTTTCAATTCAAGAATAGCAATGTCAAAACAATATTTTTGCACATGTTAATACTAAATAGTATATGCACATTTATATTGAACGCTTATTTACTTAAAAACTACATGCTGGGACTAGGTGTGTAGCTCAGTGATACAGTGGTTGACTAGCATGTGCCAGGCCCTGGGTTCAATCCCTAGCACTGCAAACAAAACAACAAAAACACATTACAGATGATCAAATATAATATTCCTACTATGTAAGAATATGAATTAAAAATGTAAAAAAATTCACTTTAATTTTTCATTTTATTGACTGATTGTAAAATTAGTCTACTTTCACTCTTTAAATTGCTACTAATATTTTTAGAAATGCAAATTGACTGAATATGGTGCATTATTTTACAGAATCTTGGCTCCTTGATTCCAAGGGAATCTCATGAAAATAAGAAGGGAAACAAGAGGGAAAGATAAGGGATGGGAAAGTGGAGGAACTAACAAAATTATGTACATGTAGAAATGTATTGCAATGAATTCCACTTTTATGTATAACTATAATGCACCAAGTTAAAAAATAAGTTGATAGAAGGAAGACCATTAGAGAAGAAAAGAGGATCAAGGGAGAGAAGGGAAAAGGAAGGTAGTAGTAATGGGAATAAAACGGAGCAAATTATGTTATGTGCATTTATGAATATGTCAAAATGAACTTCACAATTATGTATAACAATGAACTCATAGAAAAGAATAAAATAAACATTAAAAAGTCATTTGCATTTCTACATATGCTAATCCACTTTTCATTGCTGTGACCAAAATACCTGACAATAACAACTTAGAGGGGAAAAAGTTTATTTGGGCCGCATTTTAGAGGTTCAATCCATGTTCTGACAACTCCATTGCTCTGGGCTGAGGTGAGGCAGAGCATCTTGGCGGAAGGGTCTTATTTACTTTCTTTTATCAGTGTTTGATAGCTTTTAGTGTATAGACCTTTTGCTTCTTTATTTAAATTTATTTCTAAGCATTTTATTCTGTTTGGTATTCTTGGAAATGAGATTATTTTCTTTATTTTTCTGAGAGTTTGTTGTTATTGTGTATTATTGGCTTGTATTGTATTGTACGGCTTGCATGAGTTGTCTCCCAAAAGGACAACTATGTAAATGAAGGAGGTGAAATGCTCAGATTATGATATCTGTAATCTAATCAGTGGCTTAATTCATTTGATGGATTAATAACATGAATGGACTAACTGGACGGTAAGGGTAGGCAGGTGGGGTATGGCTGGAGGAGGTAGGTAAATGGAACAGTGCCTTTGGGATTTATGTTTCCTCCCTGGTTTTTCCTCCTCCTCCCCTCCCCTCTCCCCCTCCTTTCCTCTTCTCCGTCCTCCTCACCCCTGCAATTCTGGGCTTCCAAGAGATGAGCAACTTTTCTCTACCACACCCTTCCACCAGCTGGCCTCAAACTTATGATCCTCCTGTCTCAGCCTCCCAAGTCACTGGGATTACAGGCATGTAGACTCCAATTCTTAAAGTTCCACCATCAAAGACCAAGCCTCCAATACACGTATCTGTGAAGACAAATCACATCCAAGTCTAGCATACACAATGAACTACCACCTCGCATTTGCTAGGAGAACTATTATCAAGAAGATATAGGAGTCAGTCCCCGCGGGAGGGCGGGCTGCTGCGGCCCGGCCCGGCTGCCTCAGCGAGGGGGCCGGGGCGTCGCCTGAGGGATGCACTGCGGAACCCGAAAAGGAAGGTTGTCGCTCTTGGGAACCCAGGTTAGCTTCAGGGATTCAGCCGCGGGGCGCTCCGTTGGGTGTCGAGTGAGGAAGAACCAGGTCACAGCCGCAAAAATGCTTCACCTACACTCACCCCGGCATTTTGGAAGCTATCGGCAACTGAGGAGCCTGGGCCCAGAAGTTTCATCTTGATAATGATTTTGCTTGCTTCCTGAAAGTTGTTTGTGTCGCGTGGGAGTGGAGGAAGGACAGAGGAAAGAGGAATACTACAGTATATCAATAAACAAAAGCTGGGGGAAAAAAAAAAAAGAAGATATAGGCTGACAAGTTGGCAAGGGTATGAATAAAAGAGATCCCTTGTGCAATTCTAAATTGCACCAAGAGTACAATTTACTCCACTCACTCCAGTGGAGTAAATTGATACAGCCATTTAAAGGGCTAAGGAAATTATTAAAGCTCTTCCCTTTCCTTGTGCCTGCTATGACCTTTACACATTCTTGATAGAACATCTAAAGAATATTGGCGTCTCTGTGGGTCCCTTATGTCAAGGCTAACACTCCTTCTGTTCAGGGATCTGGCCAGTCCTTGAGGGGGATGGAGAATCCTTGAGGTGATCACAAGGTCTTGCAGGTTATTAGAAAGGAGCTTGCTTTGTTCTAACTTGTATTTAAATTTCCCTACTGGGAATAAGACTTTGGAGTCTCACCCATGGAAAGTACACGCTGCCCAGAACTTCCCAGTCAGAACCCTAAAAAGCTGCCCCAGGAGCCCGGCTACATGACCTCAGGTGTTGGTGTTCCTCCCACCATCTGGTGATGTATTCTCTTCTCTTTCTCTCTTGCCTTTCATGTTTGCTTTCACATTGTCACTAAAATGAATGCTATCTTATATAAAGAGAGTGTCTTTATTATCTATCAGATCCAATCTGCCAAATTCAGCAGCTGCAAACATGTGACATTAACATTATACCATTATGGATAACAGTAAGGAGGCTACTCAAAAAACTAACAATAGAATCACCATGTGATCCAGCAATCCCACTTTTGGAATAGAAAATGATATTTTCTATTCCAAAAAAATGATAAAATCACTAGAGACATCTGCACTCTTGTATTCCATTGCAGTATTATTTACAAAATACTGGAAACATGGAAACAACCACATACATATTCCACATAAGTGTGTGTGGATGGATGAATGA
The DNA here is from genome assembly GCA_004024805.1 of Geosciurus inauris. Taxonomy (NCBI): domain Eukaryota; kingdom Metazoa; phylum Chordata; class Mammalia; order Rodentia; family Sciuridae; genus Geosciurus; species Geosciurus inauris. The sequence continues at coordinate 34,861 of PVHX01002340.1, forward strand.
ATAAAGAAAATGTGTTACACACACTCACAGGAATATTATTCCACATTTTTAAAAAAGGATATCCTTTCATTTGCAACAACATACATGAAACTGGAAGGCATTAGTCTGCATGAAATAAGTCAGACAGAGAATGACAAATACTGTGTGATCCAACTTATGTTCAAAAACTGAAAACATCAGTCTCATAGAAACAGCAGAATGGTGGTTGCAAGGGGCTGGAAGTGGGGGAAATAGGGAGATGTTCATCAAAAGGTACAAACTTTCAGCTAAAAGGTAAATGAGTTCTGAGGATATAACACATAGCCTAGTGCCTGTAGTTAACAATATAGTATTGTATATCTGGAATATTCCTGAGACCTCTTAAATGTTCTCACTACACACAAACAAACAAAAAAAAAATGGTAACTATGTTAGGTAATGTATGTGTTAGCTAACACCATGGTTGTAATCATTTCACAGTATATAAGTATATCAAATCATCACATTTTATCTAAAATATATACAATTTTCATTTGCCAATTAAATATTAATGAAGCCAAAGATGGGGAAAGAAAATAGGTAGAGAAACTATACCATGTATCAGTAAATAAATCCTTAACAATCAGAAAGAAATCTGCAGAGAGGCCTGTGCACCTTCCATGTGTTCACAAAAGGGGTCTCTGGGTTAGTTTCTGGCACTTTCAAAATTCTCAGAAAATACTTTATGAATGAGGAAATAAATGAATCAACCAGTAAATATGTGGAAATTTTTCTCATAAGTGGAATAGTTGAGCATATACCTAAAATTCTATGCAATGTCTTATACATAAAGAACTTATTAGCTATCTCTATAATAATGGATGCACATTCAATCACGTGTCTATTGAGAATGTTTGATTCATAAGTAGATCTTCATCATCTCACAAACTGACCTGGAATCATGATGACAAACCACATCATTCCAGCCCCATCCCGTATTTTGATGAAAAATTAGTGTAACACATTGCTCTTGACTGTGGCTGGGCTCCTCTAAATGCCAAAATCCGAAAGGGAGAAAAAAAGATGAGAGGATTTTTTTCCAACAGTACTTTGAAAAGGGTTAAAGACAACAACAGGGCCAGAGGTCAGGGTGGAATTTTGTGGAAATCAGGGTCAGATACCCCAAACAACCCTTCCCCACTTCTCATGAAGTTTCTGTTCCACCAGCCCCTCTGGTATTCCCCTTGAAAACTGTGCCTATGTGACTAAGTATTCTCATATCTTAATGCATTAAACAAACATCCTCCCAAAAAATATCCCAGAGGTTCTCCTCAATTTGTGCATCCATAGGTCCTGTTGCCAGGAGACTGTTGATCCACAGGACTTTCTTATATAATGAAGAAATGTCACCATGGTCCCATGCATCAATATATTTTTTTTCCTTTTTAATGGGATGATTTCGGAGTCTGAAGAACTAGTTAAAATCTCTAGATCTTCTCTTATTCCTGTCTTCTTGAACAAATAATGTAATTTCCTTAATTCTCAGTTTGTCCATCTAATAACTGGGGACTAGAGGAACAGCGGTATATGTTTCACAAAATAGATATGAAGATAAAAGGTGGTAATGTGCTCAAGGACTTAAAAGTGTTTTTTTAAGATTACATGAGATGTTATAAGAGTACCAGAATTTAGATTCTTGCTTTTTATGAAAAACATTAAACCTTAATTCGTTATGATATTACTCAACAAGAAGTTTATTATAGAACTATAAACAGAGTTAAAACCAATGCAGAACACACCTGGATATGACGACCATTGTTGGGTGACCTTAGCTGAACTATCTATATTCTCCAAACTCAAGTTGCCTCATCTCTATAGTGGAAAAAATAATAACCCATGTGTCTCATAAGTTTCTTGTGATGATTACATGACAATAGAATGTCTTAACCCTGTGCTGTACAGTCAGTACAAGAGTGAGCTGTCTTAGTTTCATAACTGATGCTGGAACACCCTACATTCCCTGCCCCATGCAGGACTCTGCGTTTTCTAATTCAATACTCACATGGCACTTGGATTGTATGGTGTCCCGTCAACCCATCACCAATGTCTCTGACCCTCTGGATCTGACAGCCCCACATAATAAACAGCATCCATTTGCAGATTCAGGATGATAAAATCCTAAGGGGCCGGGGGGACAAAGGAATTATAGCCTTTAGAGTACTCGGCAAAACTGAGTTCCTTTTTTTGTTTTTTGTTTTTTATAAGTTTGGATTTTTTTAAAATGTATTTTAATTATACAAATTTATAGGGTGCGCTCTGGGTGGCGGGGCGGCAGGGTGGCAGGGCGGCGGGGGCGGCGGGGTGCGGGGAGGCTCTGGTGTAGGCCGGTGGCCATGTGTTCCGGGTGGAGGCTGGAGGCGCGCTGGCGCATCCAGCAGAGCAACAGGCTGGCTTGTGATGTGGGCGTGGCCTCCCAGGCGCGGCAGTCTCAGCTCCTGGGAGTTGGCCCACAGGAAGCTAAGTGCCTGCAAGGAGATGCTGGGGCCTTGGGAAGGTAGATGACTGAATCTGCTCATGGTGAGATCATTGGCCAGGACAACCAGCCAGCTTCTGCATCCCCATTGAGATCCAGAGAGTCCAAGGATATGGCCCAGCCTCACCCCGTGGCCGCCGCCCATCTCTATCCTTGCCCAGGGACTTGCTGGGACCACCTTCCTCTGCTGGGGACCCGGAGAAGTTACTTTTTTATATAGGCCGAAGTCAAGTGTTAACAACAAGAACATTAGAATTTATGGCTGAAGTTTCAGAATTTCAACTGAAATGATAGCTGAAGTTTTAAGCAAAAGGTGTTAGAGTGCGTTGAAAGATTTGCTTCATGTGCTTAAAAAATATATATAACAAATTTATGGGGTACAGGGTGATAAGTTGATCCATTTGTACAGTGGGCAGTAATCAAATCAGTAGTTAACATTTCCATCTCCTTTAACATTTTTTAAGTTTTTTATTAACATGTAGAAATCATACCTATTTATAGGTACAGTGTAATATTTCAACTGGGTTCTTCATGGTCAAACAGAAATGACAGGAAAAAGAAAGAGCATCCAGGAATAGCCAAATGGAGCTTCCCCCAGAAGGGCAGGTCTTCTCTGGCTGAGCAGGGCAAGATCAAAGACATCACTTATGATTCTGATTTTTATTACATGTGAAAGCAATGGTCATAATGAATTCTCATCTCAAAATCAATTCACCTCTTTTTTTCACGAAAAGAGGGCATTCTTCAAAGTTGTGCACAAGAAATTCTTTTTCAAATCTAATTTCCCTTTCATAATTTCAAAGATTCTTTATATTCATTTCTGATTGTTTATTGTGACTCTTCATGAATTAACTTTATTTTCCCATTCAAATTAATACTCCTTAAGCAGTTAATAATTCATAAAACATTTATATATTAAAATAATAAGCTGGTATTTCAGGTGGAAATATATTCATCCTTCCACTAAACCCCCAGGTCTTATATTTTTAATGCCACAATTTCTTTTGGGGTAGTTTAGTTACACTGAAGTAGAAACAAGGTGTGGAATGAATGGAAAGACTGATCAAGGCTTTTCTATCTATTTTATTGAAAGCCTTCTGCCATAGCACCAATACTCAGAACAATAAAAACCACCTCCTTTTGGGAGAAGAGATGTACAAAATATCAGACAGGTTCGTGACTCTCCTAGAAAGTACCTGTTCTTCCTTGCTGTTGATCACCATCAGATGAACCTTCATTCTATAGCAGTTCTCCTCACTTATTCCAAGAGTTTGCATTAGTAAAAATAAAGTAGCAACTGGAACTAAATGACTTCTAATTCTTCGGGCAACAGCTCCAGACTTTCCCTTTTTTGGGAAGAATGGCATATAGGTGCAATATAAGAAAAATCTCTCTTAAAATTGTGTGGGTGTATTGTTAAAATTAAGAGCCAATGAAGACTATATGAACACTTAATCCCATCTCCATCCACATCTAGCAAGGAGTCCTGTCCCCTCAGGTGTCAAGAATCCCAGTCGGCATCAACCAGGCAATAACTTGTCAGGGTCCCTTTCTCTTGCTGGAGTGGTATCAGGAAAAGCCAGCTAAAATATGTTTAAATAAGACCCAGACTCCAAAACCTCAATACAAAAGTGTCCAAGTCTCAAGAGAAAATAATGCATCATACCAAAGCCTGAGAAGTTCTAAAAATAAAAGATAACAGATGCCACAATCAAAAATGTTAGAAATATCTGACAAAGATTTCAAAGCTGCCATAATGCAAATGTTTCAAAAAGACTGTAGAAACATTCTTGAAATGAAAGTAAAAATAGATTCAGCAAAGAAATTGATGAAATGAAAAACAAAATGGAAACATTATCATTGAAAAATCCAAAACCTTTTTAAAAGCTTATGGAAAAGCTGGGCACTCTGGTGCACACCTATAATCCCAACAGCTTGGGAGGCTGAGGCAGGAGGATCACGAGTTCAAAGCCAGCCTCAGCAAAAGCGAGGCACTAAGCAACTCAGTGAGAACTTGATTCTAAATAAAATATGAAATAGGGCTGGGGATGTGGCTCAGGGGTCGAGTGCCCTGAGTTCAATCCACAGTACAAAAAAAAAAAAAAAAAGCTTATCAACATCAGAATGGAGAAGGGGACAGAGAAATCAGTGAATTGGCAGAAAAAATAATAGAAATTGCCAACTGAAAAAAACAGATGAAATAAACATAAAAATATAAGTAGAACCCCATATCATGATCCTATATGTAATACCAAACAATAGAGGTGCAAAATATATGAAGTAAAAACTTATACAAGTGCAGAGTGAAAACAAAAAATACATTATCATAGGCAGACACAACTACACATGCTGAATATCAATAAGAATATTAAAGAACTCAAAAATTTAATCAACCAAGAGATTCTAATGAACATGTTTAGAACAGTTCACTTAACAATTGAATACCCATTCTTTATGAATGTCCATAGAACATATACCAAGATAGACCAAGATACTGAGACATAAAACAAACCTCAACAAATTTACCATCATTGAAGAAATCACATAGTGCCCTCCAACCATAATGGAAACATACTAAAAATCAAAAACAAAGAAAACAGGAAAATCATCAAACACTAGTCACTAAATAAATGAAATGCCTCTCGATACCTAAGCTACTAAAAAAATATAAATAAAAATATGTATTGGATTATGGTCCAAAATATAAAATAAATATCCATGGGTACATGCAGATATAAATTATTGAATAAATTAGTAAATAAGATAGAAGAAGCAAATCTCATACACATAAGCCTTTCAATTAAATTATGTAGATATGGTTAATTTTATGTACTATTTTGATCAAACATTCTGGGTATTGCTTCAAGGATGTTTCTGGATGAGATTTACATTTTAATTTGGTGGACTTTGAGTAAAGAAGATTGCCCCCTAAATGTGAGTGGGCCTTGTCTTATCCAAACAGAACAAAATAATGCCCTCCCCTGAGCAAGAAAGAATTCTCCAGCACACTGTCTTTAGACTTCATCTGCAACACTTGCTCTTCCTGGTCCTGCAGCAGACTGCCATTGGCCTCAAACTGCCACTCTTTCCTGAGTCTCCAGCCAGCTGGTTTCCCCAACCAAATTTTGGGTTTTTCAAACCTCCACAATTGCATGAGCCAATTATTTGAAAGGAAATATCCATGTTTTTATATATATTCTACTGGCTATGTTTCCTTGGAAACCCCTGACTAATGGACATCCTAATGGACATGGAGCATAACTCCTCAATCGTGAAGTGTGGAGAATACACAAGAACTTCCCTTGGAAGAACACAGTGTGAAAAGGGGAGAGAAAAAGAGTAGCTTTACAATGGAGAAACCTAACAAACACTACCTTACCTAGGTGATCAAAGTCAACATCAGCAATCAAAAAACATTTTGATAATATATACTCTTGATATAATGTAAAGAAAATAGCAGTTTACATCTGTGGCCTTCCTCCCAAAAACTGATAACCCCAATCTAATCATTAGAAAAAACATTTTTTTTTTGTTTTTTTTTTGTTTTTTGGTACCAGGGATTGAACCCAGGGATGCTTAACCACTGAGCCACATCCCCAGCCCTTTTTTATACTTTATTTAGAGATAAGGTCTCACTAAGTTGCCTAGGCCCTTACTACGTTGCTGAAGTTGGCTTTGAACTCTCATTCCTCCTGCCTCAGCCTCCCAAGCTGCTGGGATTACAGACATGTACCATCATGCCTGGCAAAACATCAAATTTTAATGGAGGGACAGCCTATAATATACAGAGTAGTATTTTTAAAAATTATCAGAGTCATCAAAAAAAGTTTGAAAAACTCTCACAGCCAAGAGGAAAATAGACATGTAAACTAAATATAACATGATGTCCTGAGTGAGATTCCAGTACAGAAAAAGAACACTAGGTGAAAACTTTAATATATAATGAACTTTTGTGATTATGTATCAGTATTGGCACATTAATTATAACAAATGCCCTCACTCATGTAAGATGGTAGTAATAGGGAATACTGTGTATACAAGGTAAGATTGAAATAGGACCTACTCATATTATCTGCTCAGTTTTTCTGTAAATGTAAAAATGTTCATAAAAATGCTCATAAAATGTGAGAAAAATACTCAAAAAAATAAAATGTCACCCAGGCATGGTGGCGCATGCCTGTAATCCCAGCAGCTTGGGAGGTGGAGACAGAAGGATACCTAAGCTACTAAGTTCAAAGTCCTGAATTCAAAGCCAGCCTCAGCAATTTAGCGAGGTGAGACCCTGTCTCTAAATAAAATACAAAATAGGGCTGAGTATGTGGGTCAGTGGTCAAGTGCCCTGAGTTCAATCCCCAGTACCAAAAAAAAAAAAGTATAAAAAATACTCAGAAATTATGTTCCAGTTACATTTCAAGTAATATGAGAATGTGATTCTTTTTGTTAAGTTGCATACATTTTTATTTGCATATTTTAATGTTTCAAATAAATGAGCTCATCTAATTGAAAATACTCATAAAAATGTGAGAGAAAAGGAAGTGTACACAGAAACTTTAGGAAGAAGCAAAGTCTGAAGAAATATAAGAGCAATATATCCTTTTTCACAGTCAAACCTCAGATAGACAACCTCAAATAGACTTCAACTTCAAATTCAAATAAGAATTTTAGGTCCTACAACATTATATACTTGTAATTTAGAATGATCATGAGACTCCCTTTCTTAATATTATATACCTGGAAATATTATTGTAAATACTAATTTAGGATACTTACTGAATTCCACTCATTAAATTTTACCTTTGTTGGTTGAATAGTGTCTTGAACACTCCAATTCTGTGTGGATTGGTTCTTTTGTAGAATTTTGATGCTTCTTTTCTTCAAGAAGCTGAGAATATTTTTTAAATAAAACTGGAAAAGAGAATAAAAAACATGAATTTTCCCTGTAGTATTATGACTTTGTTCTTTCTGCTACTTTCCTGCATTCTTTATAGAAACAAAATCCATTAATGTCTGATTACCTGAGTAGATGTAGCCTGACTGGAAAAGATTTCCCAACATCCCACAGACAATGTAATCCTAACCCTACTGATTTTGAAACTATAAACTGTGTGTGTGTATTCACACACACACATATATACAATACATACATATAATGTATAAAGTATATTTATATAAAGATTGAAAGAGAACATGAAGGTTCCATCATAATGGGTCTAAAGGAATTTATCCATATTATCCATAAATACATACAAATGTGCATATGAAGGCTAAATCTCAGTGAAAGGGAGTAAAAGTCAGAAAATACTTGCATTTAAGTGTGTACAAAGCCTGGGACTTTGGGGGAGGGAGAAATTAAATAATTCTGAGGAGTTCTGGGTTATCTTAGAGAACAGAAATTTTAAAAAGAACCCAACACTGACCAAGAGGACATGGTTATTCTCTTATTCTTTCCTTTCCTTTCTCTTCATCCCAACTGCCTCTTACTCCTCAGTGTACCAACACTCTCATGTCACCCCCTATTTGAAACTAACTCCTCCCTCCACTCTATTAGATTTTCTTTCTTTCCTCCTAACCTTCCATTTGTTTCTTGACCCACCTCATTCTGGCTTTGGTTTCTACCATTTCACTAAAGCCATCCTTTAAATAGATCACCTAGGACTACTAGTCATCTTCCTAATGAACTTCTTGCGTATTTGACTCTAGTTCTCTGCCTCCTTAACTCTCCAGACACTACTTTCTACTTTTGCCTCCCCTTTCTTGCTATTGGTTCTTGTGCTTTTTTATGAGCTCTTGGTCCTCCATCCATCTCTTCTAAACTGTTAACATTCCCTAGAATTCCATCCTTATCACTTCCTCTCATACAAGTTTTCTTCTGAGTAATATCATATATTCCCTGATGTTACCTGTAGCCATTATGTGAACAACTTCCAGAACTCAGACCTCACTCCTAAAATCCAGCAAAATGTTCCTCCCACTAAACATGGGCACATCCAATGTGCCCAAAAGTTAAATAATCATCTTCCAACTAAACTTGCTCCTCAGGCTATACTGTCTACCCTTCTGAATGACTTCATTATTGCTGAGTTTACCACGTCAGAATATTAGAGTCACACTTAACTCCTCTGGGTCCCGTAATCACCAGATCTAAATATTCATCAAGCTTTGGCCTCCTTGATTATATCTTCTTATCATTCAAAGCTACCTCCTCTTCTCTTTCTTCACTAATAGTGTCCTTGGATCAGGCTCTCACATGCCTCAACAGGATTATCCATTAGCCTTTTAACCTTTTTTAACACCAACTTTGAGCTCATAACACATTGTCGCAGCTTTGTAAAAGAAACGTTCTATAAGTCAAATTTGATCATATCAATTCCTTGCTCAAAATTCCTCAATGGCTTACCAATGACTGTGACACATTGCAAAAATGGCCTCACTGTTTGACCCTCCCTGTATTCGCATGCCTTTATAATGTGACTTTGCAGCTTCTCCAATCGAGAAGTGGGGTCTCTTTCTCCATCACTTGAATCTGAGCTGCCTTTAAGACTCCGTTTGGCCAAAAGAATGTGCAAAAGAAACTGTGCTAGTTTCAAATTAAACTTGGCTTCCTTCCACCCTCAATCTTGGAAGTCTGCAAGTGGCAATGTGAACAAACCCAGTCTAGACTGATAAGTAATGACAGAAATGTGGTGAAATTGCCCCTGTCATTCCACTTAACATCCTCTTTCTCAGAAGTCAAGTTGCCTGTGACTGGCATCTGACATCATATGCATGAGTGAGTTCAGCTAGGAATAGGAACCTTTCAGCTGAGACCAGACTAAGTTGCCAAGCTTTAGAAGTGGAAGCTAAATATATAGTTTTAGACTATAAATTTTAGACTGGTTTGTTAAGCAGCAAAAGATACTTTATAAAATTTTTTTAAAAGATAGTTTATAAAATAATCTTTAGGAAAAAAATCTAAATTCTTTCTAATGGTACACAACACTCTGTAATCTGAGTCCTGCTCATGTCTACCACCTGCAACCTCCTTTTATTTTTTTTTAATATTTTTTATTTTTATGTGGTGCTGAGGATTGAACCCAGTGCCTCATGTGTGCTAGGCGAGCATGCTACCACTGCGCCATAACCCCAGCCCCTGCAACCTCCTTTTAAATATCTAAATTAGCTCTTTAGGTTCCAGTCGTGTACGCTTGCATTTCCCCAAAATTTTCCATGATGTCATATGTCTATGCCATTCTTGGTACACATAGCTCTAGATGTCACCTCCTGCAGGAAGTATATCTCAGCCTCCTATGCTCACTTCTTACCTGCACAACACTTCCTGCTGTAATATTGTAAGTACTGGTTTATTTGACTATTCTCTTAATCTCTTAAGACCAGGGCTCATGGCTGGCTCTGTCTGTATCTCTAACACCATGCCTGACAAATTGCCATTGCTATTTATTGAATGACCAAATGAATAAGTAAAATATCTATTAAAAATATACTAAGTTTTATGACTTTTAAATTTTTGGTAAATTCTGAAAGTCTGGATATGCGGTAATAACCCAACTATTTCCTAAATTGGCTTTTAGATCTCACACAATCTTGTACAGGACAAAAATAATTAGAGAAAAGTCATTGAATAATTCTTCCTGGAATATTTCTTCCCCTCTCCTTGTCCATTGGATCACCCCAAAATGTGCTCGTACTTTCAAAGAGGGCTGACCTTATAAATTTTACTAAGGAAATAAAGTTTTGTCCTCACACATAGTGTAATATAAATATGATGCCACATAGATTTCACTTGACATCAACACATACACACATATATACTCTTCAAATTTTCTAATAAGAATAAATTTCATTATTTTTGCAGAATAGCAACTAAATCCAATTAAAGAGAAAAATTCCCAATGGATTCTCATGAATCATATCTCCTCAAGAAAAAAATCTTTTTCAGATGTCTGGATAACCACATTGTGAAATGTCAATTTCAAATGGGCATCTTCTCTTCACATAAAGAAGACATTGTTCATAGATTTAGCTAGCATACTTACCAATAAAAGCAGCAGACAATTAGACTGTCTTTAAAACAGGAAAAGTATCAGTGATGAGGAAAAAAGCAACTTGGGAACATCTTTTGTGAGCTGAAGGAAAAATCAAATTAATTTCATCAGTAATAGATTGTCATTATTTCCTCTTCTTCCTTCTCTTATTCTCCCTTTTCTTCCATGACACACAATGACTAATAGCATCATTAGTATAACTACAGTTGAAATAATATAATGATAAGAACAGGAAAAAGTGATGCTTATCAAAGAAACTTTGCAAAATCATAAAAACACAAATCCCAACCATTGAGAATAACATTGTTAATACTTTGCTATATATCCTTTCGGCAATTTTTCTCACCAGTTCTTGCCAACACACCAAAAAGATAACAGATATGTCACTCAGCGTAACAGACATGAGTTTATTAGAAATGATAGGGAAAGGGAAAAGGGGGCACTCTCAAGAGAGAGTTTCATAACACCCCATTTTCTTTTTTAACATTCTTTATTATGGTCTCATACTATTTCATTATATATTTAAAATTTTTTCAGATTGCAACTTAAAATATGCAACAGCAGATAAATCTTTATAATCCTACTTCACATTTTTAGGATAAAGTGAGTCTTTTCAGTTGCCATCTCATGGCTGGAAACTATTTTCTGGGCTGGGGGTATAGTTTAGTGGTAGAGTGTTTTTGCCTAGGATGTGCAAAGCTCTGTGTTCAGTCACTAGCAAGAGAGGGGGTGATCCAGGGGGGCACCTTCCATGAAGAAAAAAATCAATAAAAACTATTTTCTTCATATTATGATATATTATCAGTTTCAAGGCAAAAATAAACTACAGATTTCTGCTTTGGAAAAATATATTTTACATATTATATGTTTTTATATATGTGTCAGAATATACAATAAAATACAAATTCTATAAATAGTAACAGTAAAGACATTATCATGAATCTTTTCTTTCCCACTTTACAACCCCTTAATGCCTATCTACAGGCAACTCAATCAGAGACTGCTGGGTTTCCCAAATACAACCACTCCAGAGAACCAGCAACTAGTATTGCCTGCTTATAAACACTCCCTTATTCCTTCACTTGACCATTAACTTTCACCACTGGAATATGATTTTTTTACCTGCAGGAGAGTTTGAGTTAGTGCCTGAGGACTTGGGTTCATTTTTGAATCTCATTTCCATATAAGTACTTTTCAAAGCCATATTCAGAAGAGACCTTCTGCTTTCTTCAGAAAATCCAAGTCATCCCTTCCTCAAAACATCTTATACATGATGGAGTCCAGCCTGGGCAATTTAGCAAGACCCTGTCTTAAGATAAAAAATAAAAAGGACTGGGGATGTAGCTCAGTGGCAGAATACCCCTGGGTTCAATCCCCAGTACCAAAAGTAAAATAAAATCTTATACATGAGTTGCTGGAATGGAGATCAAATGTCCTATCATTCAACTACATGAGAGCAGAAGCAATAAATAGGCACTTACCACTGAGAAGTATTGTACAAGAATTAAAAACCACGTGAAGCCACTTGGTCCACAGAGGTGCAATCCCTAAGACTGGCACAGTGTGAATTACAGCCTTTAAATATAGTAAACATAGCTAATAAAATATAAGAAAAGCAGGAACTCAAATGGTGAGGGAAAGAAATAGGAAGAAAGGAAAAGAGGAACCAAGCAAGTTAGTCTTTTCTAAGAACTGTGTTCTCTAAATACACCAACCCAAAAATAAAATTTGTGTACTTCCACAAGCAAGCATAACTTCTTATAAACCAATGAACCTGAGCAAATACTTGTTCATATTGCATTGACCTCCTCATTTCTGGCTGATCAGGCAGCTTTTTGGCACCATATTCTAACAATAATTACACCAAGCTCAGGTGACAACCTCCCCACGTTCAAGAATCAATGTCCTTTAGCATGGTGGGGAAGGCAAAGTTTAAATAGTATTCCTTCTGCAGAGGCTCCTCTGTGTTCTCTGCTTTCCTCTGCTGTTCAAAATTAGGTCCATCATGAATCTCTGTTCGTTTTGCTACTGGTCACCTCCAGAACTCCTAAAAGCAGCTCTCTTTATTAGGTGGTAGAGCAGAAGCCATCTTTTATTCCACACTTCTCTCTCCCTTTACTGCCCATGTCATGTCAACAAACAGTTCTAGAAGGTACATACAACTATTCTGAACAGTTGAGATAATTAAATAGAATTACATGATAAGGAGAATAAACTTAAACTGAATGTTAAATATTTTTCCCAAAGGCCAAGAGGAAAACATTCCAAAAATTAAATATTTCATATCAGATCTTTCCACAGAACTGATCTCAGCTCGTGCTCACATTCTTTGCCCTCAGCTCTCTCCAAATAAGTCCCCATCTTTTTAACATCCCTCACCTGTCCCCTCCTTGTCCTATATAACTCCACACATACACGTAAGCATGGATGCACACACACACATACACACACATTAATCTCTATGTTTCCATTGCATTTCTATATTTATTTCTCTGTCAAAATATACTGAAAATCATGAGGTCACAATAATACCTCTAAATCCAATCCAATGCCAAGGTTTTTATTTTGGTTTCTAAATTTCTACATTTCTTTCTTACTTTGTGACAGTTAGAAACCGAAGTTCATTTTCTTTAACTTATTCACATATTTAGTTAAGCTTCTTGATGTTACCAATCTTTCATCTTTGGTGCTAGCCCTCCCCCACCAAAACACCCTTCTCTCCCCCTATAGCTTTTCTTCCCCAATCTAAGCCACTGTCCCCAGAACTGATACCATGCTTATGATATTTCTTGGTACCACATTTTAACAATATTATCACATCTTACCAGTCAATGCCTCCCTCACTGAGAACATCCTCCTCATCTTGCTGAGGTTTTGAAACCCTGTGCTGAGCTACCCTTCCATAGAAAAACTCTCTTTGCTCTCCCCCTTGAAGCTCTTAACAGTCCACACAAGGTTACCCCTATAGGTACAAGCCCTCCTTGCCATGTCAGGCTCTTACTCCCCACTCTGGACTATCCCATCACATGGAAAGCCTCTTCATCCTGTTCAGACTCTGAAATCCACACCAGGTCTACCTTCTGCCTAGACATTTGCCTAACCCAATATCAGGTCCTACACCCCCAACTATAATGCCTTCTTTACCTTGCTTAGGCAGTGAGTGCCCACACTGGTCTCTCCACTACATATACACCCTCCTTACCCAGCCTGGTCTTTGAAACCCACATGAGGTCTACCCTCTGCAAGGATACACTCCTCACCCTTCTTAGGCTCTGAATCCCAACCCACATTGGAGCCAATACTATGCATGCATACCCGCTTGCCTCTCCCAGAGGCCAAGATCCCACACCAGGCTGCCCCTCTACTTCATGCATTATGCCCTCCTCACACTGCTTGAACTTAGACTCTTGATACCTAACCACAGTATAGTGTTCTTGTTCTACTCTCAGACTCTTAACATCCCATGCTAGACTTCCTCTATTTTGGACACTTCCTCAATCCTTTATCTTGTGCTACTCTACACTTGGCCAATGTGTGTGTGAACACCCTCCTTGCCAGGCTCAGGCTCTGATTCTCCATGCCAGATGACATTCCCTCATTGTGGTATTTTCCTTACATTGCTTAGAGTGTTGGGGCTTTGAGCCATGAGATATCAGGCCTGGCAGGAAGAGGGTGCTGGCGATTTAATTCAAACTCACTATTTGAGCAATCATGCCCACATAATGAACCCCAGTAAAATCTCTGAGAATCAAAACTCAAGTGTATTCCTCTGGTTGGCAATACTCTCTGTATTGCCACATATTAAAGTTCTGGAAAGGTGACAAATACATGGGGTCAATGGAAGTTTCACATTTGGGACCCTCCTAGACTTTACCCTGTGTGACCACCCCTTTAGTTCTTATCTGTATTCTTTTAATACAATAAAACTGTAATCATAAGTATGACACAAGTCCAAGTTCTGTGATCCATTCTAGTAAAAGATTCCTGAAGAGAAAGAGTTTTAAAATATATTTAAGGCAGTATGGTGGCCACGGTAGTCGGAATCTGCTAAGGAGTATGTAACACCTCACCTGCAGTATCAACTAGCCCTGAAAATGAACAGATCTGGAGCATCTGGCCCAGACCTGCTGTTGCCAGCAGTTAGATTAGGACAGGGAAACAGGTACACAGCGGGACCCACAGACTCTATGCCACACTGAGTAGGATGCTGCAGTGAACCAAGAAGCCTACATCACTGGCCCAGCTGGAGCCACCACAGGTACAGATTTTGGCGATAGTAGCAAACAAAGAAGAAAATAATACATCAAAGAAAATTAATTAAATAAAAGGTACTTAAAGACACAGTTGTTCTCAATATGACACAAAACTTCAATAAGGAAAATATTTTTGAAACTGTGAAGAGTCATATTTGATATAATTAAAAAATTAATTTACTTTCTAATCCTTTCTATTTATTCTGTCTGAATTTTTGTTCACTCTTATTTAATAAATTTTTAACATAACTAGCTCTGGTAATATCAAGGTGGAATATTGTAAGAATAAAATGTAATTTCTTGAATTTTTAGGGTATATACTTAAAACTCAGAGATGTTCACAAAAAATGTTTTCCACAGCTGTTTTCACAAAACATAATACTAAAATTAGGTATAAATATCTAATTGCCTTCAAAAATGTTGAAATATAGATTTATTTAGTAATCATTAAATGAAGCTTATCACAATTATCTCCCAATATAAACTTTAGTTATGAAAACTTGTTTGCAATATGTCATTGCTATACTTCTTTTATACCTTATTCCTTTTTATTTGTCTTTATCATATACCAAACATTTTTGGGAGTCATGGGGGAGGAAAGCAACACAATTCCTATTGTAAAAAGGTAAAGTCTAATAGACATGCATGTGAATAATTTCAGTACAGTGGGAGAGGCATAATATCACACTATAGTCTATGCAGTTGTGGCAAAAAAGAAAAGGAAGAGACTGTATCCACTTGAGCTTAACAGAAGTTCTATAGTAGAGGAAGAAGGACCTATGAAAAAATTCTAGAGCACAGAAATGAGATTTTTCTGCATCACTGACAAAGCATATAAGAAATATTTAAGTCATGTAGTTATTTGAGGCAGAAAAACCAGAGTGTGCAAAGGCACTAAGGCATGAAATAATGCAGCATGTGATTACATCTGAATGTCTGGAATATTAAGATGAACATGGAGAAGCCCTCTTTTTGTAATGAAGGTGCAAAGGTAGGCCACAATCAGTTCATTAGTCATTATCTTTTATACAAATATGATGACTTTAGATATAGTAGATGAAGTTTTATTTACCCTCCCTATGTCTGTGTTCCTCATCTGTAAGATATAGAAAACCATACTACCTACCTTGGAGAGTTGTGTGGAGATTAAATGAAGACAATTCATACAAAGCACTTAGCTAGTGTCTAGTAAATGACCACTGCTCAAAAAATACAGGGTAAAGAGGCAGTTCATTTGGATTTGTTAATTCTACAAAAAGCTATATAATATAAAGCCATAAAGGGGGCTGTGCAGAATTACCAAGAGAGAATTCAGACTGGTCTACCGAGCTAGCTCTCCAAAGCATGTCTCCTATCACTCCTTACTCTCCCTTCCTCCCCATGAGCTGATTCCTCCTACTTCATACCCCACTCTGGGACACCTACCTCAGTTCTACTACAACATCACTTTGCCCTAACACTTACCATCCCATTAAACACCCTGATAGCCCAAATGAGAAAGTCACCCAAGCAGCATTAATAGTAGCAAGAGTGGTTGTTGTAGCAGGTATTTACATAGAGTTTACCATGTACCAGGTCCTATTCCAAGCACTTTTTTTATTTTTCAGTAAATGAGGAAACCCATCATGAAGCAGATTGCCTCAAGAAAAAAAAATCATAAACACTTTAATTGTTTAACTTATTGTCACAATAACTCTATGACCTGGGTACTGTTACCCTCGTTTTGCATATGAGGAAACTGGGGCAAACAAAGGGTAAATAATTAGTCCAAAATCTAAAAGCCAGTAAGTGACAGAGCAAAATTTTGACCAGAGGCCATCCTCCCAGATCCCTGTCCCTGATCACCATCTTTATTGTCCACATAATAATCTATTATGGGTGGAGTTGGGACAGAGGGGATGTCATTAAAAATGTATTTGCTATTCAAATATTTATTTAAGTATTAAAGTCTGAAGAAAGTATCATTTTGTACTTCATTTTCTGCCTGCCCAAACAGCTACTTTCCTACATTTTTAACAAGCTTTGGAATACATACTGGCTCAAACTCCACAGATAAAATTCACCCCCCCCCACACACACAGTCTTTCTCTTATTTATTTATTTATTTATTTATTCATTCATTCTACTTCGGTATACATGATAGCAGAATGCATTTTTATTCACTGTACACAGATAGCTCAGTTGGTAGAAGTGCTTGCCTTGCATGCACTAAGGCCCTGGGTTCAATCCCAAGTACCACCAAAAAAAAAAAAAAAAGCTATCTTTCTGTCGTTTTAAACGTTTCCTTTCTACAGGAAGTATGAGCTTATTTCCTATAATTGAGATTTGCTAGAGAGAGCATGCCCTCTAGTGTTCCCACTAGAGGGAACAGTCAAATCTTGCAGTCAAACGCAACCTCCACATACAATAATCACTGATATTTCTTTCCTAATGCATGTGCCTGGGCAACACACACATAAGAACAAAAAAAAATATTGAGAAGCAAACAAAGAAATCAATACATTCTATAGATAAAATGGCTCAGTCTTTCTTTTTAAACGCTCCTCTTCCATCATGAAATCTGAGCAATATTTCCTACAATTGTGCAAGAGTTGCTAGAGGAAGCATGCCCTCTAGTGGTCCAAAGCTATCTTGGAGCCAGATGCAACCGCCACTAGTGTTCCAATGACATTTCTTTCTTACTGAAGGTGCAGTGGCAGAACACAGATGGCGAATAGAGAAAACAAAAAGAAGAGCAAATAAAAACGTCAATAGTAGATATCTGAGCAGAGCAAAAAAGAGGCGAGAACGACCTCCACACCGAGAAAAGCTGCGCGGCTGTATCCCAGCGCCTAAGTCCCGCCGCCATCGCCTCTACCACGCCTAAGAGAAAGGCTGAAGGGTATGCTAGAGGTAACGCGAAGGTGAAGAACCAACCACAGAGAAGATCCGCAACCTGCTCCTCCAAAGCCAGAGCGCCCCCCCCCCAAAAAAAAAAAAAAAAAAAGACCTGCAAAGAAGGAAAAGAAAGTATCCAAAGGGAAAGGGGGAGAAACTGACTCTGGTAAGGATGGGAATAACCCTGCAGAAAATGAAGATACCGAAACAGACAAGACACAAAAAGCTGGAGATGCGAAATGAAGTGTGTCCATTTTTGATAACCGTGTACTTCTGGTGACTGTACAGTTCGAAATACTAATTTTTAATCAGGTTTTATAAAAATGAAGAATTTTGTTTTACTTTTTTTTTAAAGCTATGTTGTTAGCATTTCGTTTTTGTTTTGGGGGAAGGAGAATATGTCACTAATAGAATGACTCCAAAGCTGGACTGCTGTGGGGGAAAACACCTTTCCCTGATAGTTTTGACAGACTGCCTCTCAACTCCCAGGAGACACCGTGGCACAAAAGCCTTCATCTTTATGTCCTTGCTCCTCTCTGTCATCAGCACAGACTTAACTCTCCTAAACTCAGAGACGGGTTGGGAATCGCCCCCGCCCCTCCCCCCCCCCCCCCCCGTTGGTTTTACCAATACATACTTTCCAGTGACATCACTGAAATGGTATCCCTCAGAAGAGCAGCAGTTCCTTTTCTAAATTGTGGATTTTCAGATTGATAAATCTGAAAGTCAGGGTCAGCTCATGAAAAATTGTTAAACAACATGCTAAATGTGAAACTTGCCCTGTTCAGAGCATCAAATGAAGATATCATTGAGATTTATAGTGGTTTTTTTGCTCTGACAGTTCAGGAAAGGAGTGTAGAAGTTGCTGTATACTATTGATGATTGTCTGTCCATGTCCTGCCTGAAATGTGTGATTGTTTGCAAAAAGTATTTTGGGGGGGGGGGATGGGCACCAGGGAATGAACTCAGGGGCACTCAACCATTGAGCCACATCCCCAGCCCTTTTTTGTATTTTATTTAGAGACAAGGTCTCAGTGAGTTGCTTAGCACCTCACTATTGCTGAGGCTGCCTTTGAACTCGAGATCCTCCTGCCTCAGCCTTCTGAGCCGCTGGAATTACAGGTGTGCACCACCACGCTCAGCTGAAAAGTATTTTTAATAAAGCTGAATTGGAAAAATAGATCTTAATGCACTGTTTTGTTTAACTAAGGACATATTACTATTACTAAATTCATGGGGCAAATTATAAGAACATAAAAGATCATTATCTTACTACTGGCTCAGATGCCAGCAATATAAGTACACTAGAAGTTTTTTAAAAATACATGCTATCCACATATCATATCTTTTAGAAGGCAACTGAAAATGACAGTCCTGGAAAATTTTTGAAATAAATGCCAAACCATAAAATTTCTGTGAAAACTATCACAAACCTATACATCCTCAGGCATAGGGACTCACAAGTAAATAAGGTTCTCCTTTTTTTAAAAGAGAATATATGATTGATAGAAAGCTACTGAGTATGAGTTAAATGAGTTAAACATGTATATATATTTATGTACAATTAAAAAGCAATAAAAGAACTGGGCACAGTGGTGCATGCCTATAATCCCAGCAGCTTGGGAGGCGGAGGCAAGAGGATCACGAGTTCAAAGCCAGCCTCAGTAAAAATGAGGCACCAAGCAACTCAGCGAGACCCTGTCTCTAAATAAAATACAAAATGGGGCTGGGGATGTGGCTCAGTGGTTGAGTGCCCCTGAGTTTAAGCCCCAGTACAAAACAACAAAAAAAAATGTAATAAAAGAGATGATTTGTATAAGTCTACAAAAAAAGTAAAACCATGAACAAAGTGTGGTATAATCTTACCAATTATAATTCAAATGAGGCTTTAAGCTAACACACTTACCAGAGTTGTATTACATAATACTTAGTGTTCCTACCCCAAGTCAAAGACTATGAACAGAAGTGAAATTTATCTTTACTGCTGCTCACTTGGCCTTCTCATACTGACTCAGGAGCACAGAAAAGAGGTTTTCTGTAACTGACACGTAAAAAGCATATAAGTAATATTTAAGTAATGTCACCAAGAGGAATTCACATGAAAATAAGTAAGAAAAGGAAACAAACAACTTAATGATTTATATTAACTCCTAACTAAAATCACTAATATAACAATGAAGAGCTACCATCTACAATGACGTATGGGAAGTAATGAAAGCAGATAAAAAAATATCCTTATATGCTAAGAGCTAACAAACTTGTAAGAAGACAATCTCAACAGCAATTCAAACAAAATGAGGAGGGACTTCCTCTCAGACTGAGAAGATGGTGAATGTTTCATGAAGTAATATCTGAGCTAGACTTACACAGTGGGAAGGATCTCAACAGGCAGGTGAGAAAGGAAGGTATTCCAGGCTGAGGGAACTTAAGCCAGCATTCAATACTCATTGTGTGTGAAGAATGACTGGCCCTCCAGTTTGCCAGAGCATATTGAGTGAAAGGGAAAACTGAGAGTTGAGGATAGAACAATATTTGGACTTCATTCTGGAAGCAAAGAGGAATCATAGAAGACCATGAGTAGGGGAGAAGGAACACAGGCAGAGCTTTGCTTCAGAAAGATTATTCTAGTGGCAACATGTACGCTGAATTGAAAGGGAGAGAGCAAAGAACAAGCAGGCCACCTAGAAGAAATGAAGCAGACCCAAATTCCAACAGAAAAGGGAGATATCGAATACAATCGAGGGAATTTTGCTAGAAAAGTGATGGTCCGCATTTTTCCCAAAACATCTGAGGTTTAAGACATGCTTTTCTGTCTTTAAGACATGCTTTTCTTTTTCTCAGAATCTCAGCAATGACAAGAAAGGACACAGTTTGGAGGTCACCACAGCCCTAGGGTCTCAGTTCATTTCCTGATGCTACAAGGGAATGCCACAAACTGGGTATATATAAAGAATAAAGAGGAGATTTGAACCGACCGCGACGCTGACCGCTCCCAGATCCAGTTCCCTGGACCCAGAAGGCTGCGTAGGAGCCAAGGCTGCGCAGGAGCCGTGTGACCAGCGCCTGCACCCTCTGCGGCCCGCCATGGGCTGGCGCTGTCGGAGTCACAAGCCCGAGGCCCTAACGAGGCACAGCGCGAGTAAAAGCAGTCGGAGGAGACATGGCAGGATTAAGGAAATCAAAAAGCTACAGAAGAGCACGGACCTCTTGATAAGGAAGTACCCCTTCAGCCTCCTGGCAGGAGAAATATGTATTAAATTCGCACGTGGTGTGGCCTTTTGTTGGCAAGCTCAGGCCCTGTTGGCCCTGTAAGAGGTGGCAGATGCATTTTTAGTTCACCTCTTTGAGGATGCATATCTCCCCTCCTTACACGCTGACCAAGTCACTGTCTTCCCCAAGAATGTCCAGTTGGCCAGGAGGATCTGCAGCATCGAGGAAGGACTTAGCTCAGCTCCTGCAGCAGTGTCTTCAGATGTTACCTGGGACTCTTTGGAGCCACAACTAGATCCAGTGGTATCTGAGGTGCTACCTGGATTTTGCTGTCTCTGAGTAGTGCATGCATGTTGTCCTTTAAATTTTCTTTATGAAAGAGAAGGCTGCATGTTTCCTGTGTAGCAGAGGTATTATAGGAGACAATCAACACAGTTCCAAAGTCCTGAAAAGACAGATTCACTTTAGTTGGTGTATTACTCACATGACTGTTTAAGGTTTGGGAAGACATCGAATCTGTCATGTTATAAAGAAGGATATTTACTTATTATTTCAGATCTTTCAGTACTATATGCATTTTTTACCATATGTATATTTGTGCTTTTATTGAAAATGTAAGGGAAAAATAAGAGAAGAGCACTTTCATCTGTTGCATGAAAGGGCCCAGTGCTCCTACGGCACAAATCTCTGTCTTCCAGAATAATGTCATTAGTGCCTATCAACAAATGTGTTGCTTTTCAAAACTAAATTGGGAGTTGAAATAGAAATCATTTTGTTTTATTTTGTTTTGTTTTAGTGCTATGGATCAAAGGCAGAGCCTTGTACATGCTAAGCACACACTCTACTTCCAGCCTGAAATTTTTCTGATTCCTTCTAGTAAATTTCTATTAAAATCACTCAGAAATTCTATCTCATAGAATTTAGCATTTTATTCTTTGTTGTTTTTTTGTTGTTTTTGTTCTTGTTTTTTTGGTACTGGAGATTGAACTCAGGGGTACTCGAACACTAAGCCACATCCCCAGTCCTATTTTGTGTTTTATGTAGAGACAGGGTCTCACTGAGTTGCTTAGCGCCTCGCCATTGCTGAGGCTGGCTTTGAACTCGCGATTCTCCTGTCTCAGTCTCCCTAAGTGCTGGGATTACAGGCTTGAGCCACCGCGCCCGGCTTTATTCTTAGTTTTAAGTCATAGATGTATCATATAGCTCCCAAATTCTATTATTTTATTCTAACTTTCTTTTTTCTTTTTCGGTACTGGGAATTGAACCCAGGGGCACTTAACCACTCAGCTACATCTCCAGACCTTTTTATTTTTTTTTATTTTGAGACAGGGGTCTCACTAAATTAGTGAGGCTGTCCTTGAACTTGTAATCCTTCTGCCTCAGCCTCCCAAGTCTCAGGAATTATAGGCATGTGCCAATGAGGCGACCACGATCAATACAGGATTTTAAAGAGTTTTTTCAATATTTTTACAGGTGTTTTTATAGCTTCTTTGTGGAAAGACAATAAAAATAATTAATGAAATATTTGAAATAAAGTTACTATTATAGCATACAGAGATTATACCTTATTTTTTGTATGTTAAGATCAGTGTTCCTCATTTGCATACCATTTGCAAACAGCCACAATTTAAACAAGAGAATTGAGGGGTGTGGTTTTGCCTCTGGAGTAGAGATGAGCAAATAAAACCCCTGTCATTCTATTACTGAAAGCAATTTAAAAGCTTTCCAGAGAAATGGGAAATGCCACCCAAAGATCTGAGAAATGTGAGTGGTGAAATGAGCAATGAGTGCAAACTACTAATAATGATGTGTTGGTCAACTAAATTCAGAGACAGACCAAAGGGAAGCGCTGAGTTTTGTTGTTTAATAAATTTTAACCCTTTGGAAAACTTCTTCCCATTTGACATCAAGTCATATTTATGCAGACATTGAATAAAGCTTATTTATCCATTTAAAAAAAAAGGAATAGATAATTTGGCTCTTGGTTCTGGAGATTGGGAAGCCCAAAGAGCATGGTGTAAGCATCTTGCAAGGGCCTTTGTGCTACATGACCTCATAGCAGAAAGAGAGGGCAAGAGCCAGACAACAGGAGAAGGCCAAACTCACTTTTCTCACAGGCCCACTCTCAGATAACTTATGTTCTTCCATGACAACATCATCAATCCAGTCATGAAGGATCTGTCCTCAAGATCTAATCACCACGCTGGGTGCGGTGGTGCACACCTATAATCCCAGCATCTTGGCAGGCTCAGGTAGGAGGATCACAACCAACTTCAGGGTGCAGAGGAGGTAGAGCAGATCGACCCCAGCTGATGCTCAGCGGAGGAGACCCACCACGCTATAGCCCCCATCTACCAATAGACAGTTGCCCCGGCCTACTTCCATCTACAGACAACAGCCAGGACCAGGAAAACCATCCCCGAGGTGCCTGTAGGCCCGGTTACACCAGAGGAGAGGTATTGGTAACATACAGGGACACTACAAGATTATAGGGTAAAAACTGTAATATCTAAGATAGGTACTGCTAGAGAGGAAGACACATGACCAACATGAAAAAAAAAAAGGACAAAAATGCCCCAAACAAACCAAGGTACTACAATAATAGAATCTATTGACAGCACAGTAGATGAAATGTCAGAGGAGTTCAGAACCTACATAATTAAAATGATCTGTGAAGCACAGAATAATATGAGAGCAATTACAGGCAACAATTGATCACTCCAACAAAGAGATAAGAGAGCAAAATACAGGGAGCAAAATATTACTTCAAGAAAGAGATAGAGACTTTGAAAAAAGAACCAACCAGAAATCCTTGAAATGAAGGAAACAATAAACCAAATAAAAAATTCAATAGAAAACATCACCACCAGACTAGATAACCTGAAAGCTTGAATCTCAGAAAATGAAAACAAAATATATAATCTTGAAAACAAAGTTGACCACACAATGAAGATGATAAGAAACCATGAACAAAATATCCAAGAACTATGGGATAACATAAGAAAAACAAATCTAAGAATTATTGGGATAGAGGAAGGCACAGAGGTACAAACCAAAGGAAAGCACAATCTCTTTAGTGAAATAATATCAGAAAATTTCCCAAACATGAAGAATGAATTGGAAAATCAAATATAAGAGGCTTACAGGACACCAAATATACAAAACTACAACAGATCCACACCAAGGCACATTATAATGAAAATGCCTACTATACACAATAAGAATAAAATTTTAAAAGCTGCAAGTGAGAAGGTACAGATTACATACAAGGGAAACCAATTTGGATTTCAGTATATTTCTCAAACCAGACCCTCAAAGTTAGGAGATCCTGGAATAGCATATACCAAGCTCTAAAAGAAAATGGGTGCCAACCAAGAATCTTAAGGCCAGCAAAATTAAGCTTCCGATTTGATGACAAAATAAAAACCTTCCATGATAAACAAAAGTTAAAAGAAAGGGCTGGGATTATGGAGCAGTGGTAGTGTGCTCGCCTAGCACGCATAAGGCACTGGGTTCGATCCTCAGCACCACATAAAAATAAAATAAAGATAAAAAAAAAAGTTAAAAGAACTTAAAATGAGAAAGCCTGCACTAGAGAACATTCTCAGCAAAATATTTCATGAGGAGGAAATGAAAAACAACAGTGAAAATCGGCAAAGGGAAGGACTACATTAAAGGAAAAGCCAATCAAAGGAGAAACCAAGTCAAGTTAAAAAACCAAAAATAAACCAAAATGAATGTGAATACAAACCATAATTCAATAAAAACCATAATTCAATAATGAATGTTAATGGCCTAAATTCATCAATCAAAAGACAGACTGGCAGATTGGATTTTTTATATAAAGACCCAACAATGTGCTGTCTTCTAGAGACTCATCTCATACAAAAAGATGTCCACAGACTGAAAGTGAAAGGATGGGAAAAAACACACCACTCAGATGGAACGCCTAAACAAGCAGGGGTTTCCATCCTCATATCAGATAAAGTAAACTTCAAACCAAAGATAGTCAGAAGGGATAAAGAAGGACATTTCATACTGCTTAAGGGAACCATACATCAAGAAGACATAACAATCATAAATAATCTATGCCCGAACAATGGAGCATCCACATATATCAAACAAATCCTTCTCAATTTTGAGAATTAAATAGACCACTACACAATAATACTGGGTGACTTTAACACACCTCTCTCACCACTGGACAGATCTTCCAAACAAAAACTAAACAAAGAAACCATAGAACTCAATAATACAATCAATAATTTAGAATTAACAGACATATACAGAATGATTCATCCATCAACAAGTGAATACACTTTTTTCTCAGTAGCACATGGATCCTTCTCTATAATTGACCATATGTTATGCCACAAAGCATCTCTTAGCAATTACAAAAACAAAACAAAACAAAAATAGAGATACAACCCTGCACGACCATAATGGAATAAAATTAGAATCAATGATAAAATAAAAAATAGAAGCTACTCCATCACCTAGAGACTAAATAATACACTATTGGATGATGCATAGATAGCAGAAGACATCAAGGAGGAGATTAAAAAAAAAAAAAAGTTCCTAGAGAAAAGTGAGAACTCAGATACAACAACTTCATAGTGTCTCAGGTATCAAAATCTCTGGGACACTATGAAGGCTGTGTTAAGAGGAAAGTTCATTGCATTGAGCTCATTCATTAAAAGAAGAAAAAGTTAACAAATAAGTGACCTGACATTACATCTCAAAGCTCTAGAAAAAGAAGAACAAATCAACACCAAAAGCAGTAAAAGACAAGAAATAATTAAAATCAGGTCTAAAATTAATGAAATCAAAACAAAGGAAACAATTCAAAAAATTGGCAAACAAAAAGCTGGTTCTTTGAAAAAATAAATAAAATTGATAAACCCTTAGCTACCCTAATGAAAAGAAGGAGGGAGAAAACTCAAATTACTAAAATTAGAGATGAAAAAGGAAATATCACAACAGACACTATTGAAATACAGAAGATAATTAGAAACTATTTTGAAAATCTATACTCCAATAAAATAGAAAATCCTGAAGACACCAACAAATTTCTAGAGGCATATGATCTGCCCAAACTGAATCAGGAGGACATACACAACTTAAACAGATCCATTTCAAGCAAGGAAATAGAAGACGCCATCAAAAGCTTACCAACAAAGAAAAGCCTGGGACCAGATGGATTCTCAGCCTAGTTCTACAAGCTCTTCAAAGAAGAATTAATACAAATATTCCTCAAATTATTCCATGAAATAGAAAAGGAGGGAACCCTTCCACACTCATTCTATGAGGCTACTATCACCCTGATTCCAAAACCAGACAAAGACACACCAAAGAACACTTCAGATCAATATCCCTGATGAACATTGATTATGCAAAAATTCTTAGTAAAAATTGCAAAAATTCTTAGTAAAATTCTGGCAAATCATATACAAAAACATATTAAAAAGATATTGCACCACGATCAAGTGGGTTTCATCCCAGGAATGCAAGTTTGCCTCAACATACAGAAATCAATAAATGTAATTCATCACATCAATAGACTTAAAGTCAAGAATCATATGATTATCTCTATAGATGCTGAGAAAGCATCTGACAAAATACAGCACCGCTTCATGTTCAAAACACTAGAAAAACTAGGGATAATAGGAACATACCTCAATATTGTAAAAGCTATCTATGCAAAACCGAAAGCCAACATCATCCTCAATGGGGAAAAATTGGAAGCATTCCCTCTAATAATGGGAACAAGACAGGGATGTCCTCTTTCACCACTTCTATTCAACATAGTCCTTGAAACTCTAGCCAGAGCAGTTAGACAGACAGAAGAAATTAAAGGGATATGAATAGGAAAAAAAGAAGTTAAACTATCATTATTTGCCAATGATATGATTCTTTACTTTGAGGATCCAAAAAATTCCACCAGAAAACTTCTAAAATTAATAATTAATAAATGAATTCAGCAAAGTAGCAGGATATAAAATCAATACCCATAAATAAAATGCATTTCTATATATCAGTGATGAATCCTTGGAGATATTAGAAAAACTACCCCATTCACAGTAGCCTCAAAAAAAGAAAAATCTTTGGGAATCAATTTAACAAAAGAAGTGAAAGACCTTTACAATGAAAACTATAGAACACTAAAGAAAGAAATTGAAGAAGACCTTAGAAGATAGAAAGATCTCCCATGCTCTTGAATAGGCAGAATCAATATCATCAAAAAGGCCATACTACCCAAAGAGCTATACAGATTCAATGCAATTCCAATTAAAATCTCAACATCATTCTTTATAGAAATAGAAAAAGCAATCATGAAATTCATTTGGAAAAATAAGAGACCCAGAATAGCCAAAACAATCTTTAGGAAGAAGAGTGAAGCAGGAGGCATCACAATACCAGACCTTAAACTATACTACAAAGCTATAATAAAAATAAAAAAAACCAAGCCGGGCGCGGTGGCGCAAGCCTGTAATCCCAGCACTTAGGGAGGCTGAGACAGGAGAATCGCGAGTTCAAAGCCAGCCTCAGCAACGGCGAGGCACTAAGCAACTCAGTGAGACCCTGTCTCTACGTAAAACACAAAATAGGGCTGGGGATGTGGCTCAGTGGTTGAGTGCCCCTGAGTTCAATCTCCAGTACCAAAAAAAATAAAAAAATAAAAAAATAAAAATAAAAAAACCAGCATAGTATTAGCACTAAAACAAACATGCAGATCAATGGTATGGAATAGAAGACACAGAGACAGACCCACATAAATACAGTTATCTCATACTAGACAAAGGTGCCAAAAACATACATTGGAGAAAAGATAGCCTCTTCAACAAATGGTGCTGGGAAAACTGGAAATCCATATGCAAAATGAAACGAAACCCCTATCTCTCACCATGCACAAAACTCAACTCAAAGTGGATCAAGGACCTAGGAATTAGACTAGAGATCTTGTGCCCAAATGAGGAAAAAGTAGGCCCAAATCTCCATCATGTCAGATTAGGCCTCAACTTTCTTAACAAGACTCCTAAAGCACAAGAAATAAAAGCAATAATCAAGAAATGGGATGGATTCAAACTAAAAAGCTTCTCAGCAAAAGAAACAATCATAAGGTGAACAGAGAGCCTATATTCTGGGAACAAATTTTTGCCACACACACACATCAGATAGAGTACTGATTCCCAGGATATATAAAGAACTCAAACAACTTAACACCAAAAAACAAACAACCCAATCAATAAATGGGATAAGGAGCTGAACAGACACTTCTCAGAAGAAGATATACAATCAATCAACAAATATATGAAAAAATGTTCAGCATCTCTAGCAAGTAGAGAAATGCAAATCAAAAGTACTCTAAGATTTCATCTCACTCCAGTCAGAATGGCAGTTATCAAGAATACAAACAAGTGCAGGCAAGGATGTGGAGGAAAAGACACACTCATACATTGCCTGTAAGACTGTAAATTGGTGCAACCAATTTTGAAAGCAGTATGGATATTCCTTAGAAAACTTGGAATGGACCACCAGCTATCCTACTTCTTGGTCTATACCCAAAGGACTTTAAGAAAACAGCATACTACAGTGACATAGCCACTTCAATGTTTATAGCAATTCAATTCACAATAGCTAAACTGTGGAACCAACCTAGATGCCCTTCAATAGATGAATGAATAAAGAAACTTTTTTATATATACACAATGGAATATTACTCAGCATTAAAAGAGAATAAAATTATGGCATTTGCAGGTGAATGGATGGAGTTGGAGAACATGCTAAGCTAAGTAAACCAATCCCAAAAAAACAAATTCTGAATGTTCTCTCTAATAAGTGGATGCTGATCCATAATGTGGGAAGGGGCATGGGAAGAATGGAGAAACTTTGGTCAAAGGGGAGGAACATGGGGGCAGGAAAGATGGTGCAATGCGATGTATAATACCCTAGGTTCACGTAAGATTGACTACACATATGGTATAACTATATTGTGTGCAACCAAAGAAGTAAAAAGTTGTGCTCCCTTTATGTATAATGAATCAAAATGCATTCTGCTGTCATGTAAACCTAAGGAAAGTTTGTGCCCTTTCACCGTTATCTCCTTTTTTCCTCACCTCCTAGCTCCTGGTGACCAGCATTCTTCTCTCTGTTTCAAGGAGTTTGACCAGTTTTAGATTCCATGTACAATCATGCAGTATCTGTCTTATTTCATCCAATATAATGTCCTCAAGGTTCATCTCTTGTTGATGGGAGAATTTACTTTTAAAAAAACAAATAAGATTCCATCATATACATTTTCTGTATCCATTCACTTCTCAACAAACACAAATTATTTCCATTATCCTGCTACAATGAACATGGGAGTATAGATATCTCTTCAACATAGTGATTTTATTTCTTCTGAATATATGCCCAGAAGGGGGATTCCTGGATCATATGGTAGTTATATTTTCAAGTTTTCAAGGAGCTTCTGTACTGCTATCCACAATGGCTCTACTCATTTACTCTCCATTTACGTAGAAGGACTCCCTTTTTTCCACATCTTTCTTATCTTTTGACTTTTAATATTAAACATCCTAACTGGTGTGAGGTGATATCTTGTTGTTTTGGCTTGCTTTTCCCTGATAATTATTGATATTGATCAACTATCTGCTCATATACTTATTGGTCATTTGTATGTCTTCTTTGGGAAAACCTCTATTCAGGTAGTTGTGTATGTTTAAAATAAAACAATGACCAAAAATGCAATTTCATGAATTACATGGTTTATTCCATTTGAGGAGATTTTTTTTTTTCTCTTTTCATAATGCTTCAAGTGGGGGAAAATGATGAGAAAAAAATCTCATTGAGAATACACTTGATAGAAGAAATATATTAACCACATAGTCAATGGTTTCTAATTTTGCTTAGAATTATTCAAGTCTAGCTGATCAATTAGGAGAGAAGCAGGCTCTGAGCCTGTAAAGTTTAATCAATGTTTAATGCATAGTTTTCTAGGAGAAGGACTTGGAAGAGACAATTTGACCAACACAGTGGAGCGCCATGATCACACCCAAGTTCCCTCAAAGCTAATAAGCCTTGTGGAGATTTTGGGAATACCTTGACTGGTGGAGAATAGTTTTGCCACAGTCTAAACTCTCAATCTACAAAAATCTTAGTTTTATTTGTTTTGGAGTCCAGTGGTTAAGGCCAGTAACATTCTTACAGCAAAACGTGTCACTAATGTAGCAAAGTAGGATTTGGAATCATTTCAAAGCTACATAACACAGACCTTTGCCCATTTTTTAATCAGGCTATTTGACTTTTTTGCTATTGAGTTGTATATGTACCTTATCTAATTTAGATATTAACTCCATCTTGGATATACAGTTTGCATAATATTTTGCTTATTCTGTTTCTTTTAATTTTGTTTTTGCTGTTTCCAACACTATGCAGAAACATTTCAATTTGATGTACTCCATTTGTTTATTTTTGCTATGTGGCCTATGGTTTTGGTATCAAATCCAAACCATCATTGCCAAGACCAATATCAAGGAGATTTTCCTGAATGTTTTCTTCTGGTTTTATGGTTCAGGTCTTATGTGTAAGTCCTTAATCTCTTTTGAATCAATTTTTGTGTATGATGGAAGAGAGGGATGCAATTTCAATTTTTAATATACAGATTCAGGGTTTTCCAATATCATTTATTGAAGAGTCTAACATTTCCCCATTGTATATTCTTTTTTTTTTTTTTTTTTGGTACCAGGGATTGAACTCAGGGGCACTCAACCACTGAGCCATATCCCCAGCCCTATTTTGTGTTTTATGTAGAGACAGGGTCTCACTGAGTTGCTTAGTGCCTCGCCATTGCTGAGGCTGGCTTTGAACTCGCGAGTCTCCTGTCTCAGCCTCCCTAAGTGCTGGGATTATAAGCGTGAGCCACCACGCCCAGCTCCATTGTATATTCTTGATTCCTTTGTTATTATTTGACTGTATGTGCATGGGTTTGTGTATGGGCTCTCTATTCTTTTCCCTTGGCCTGTGTCAGTTTTTATGCCTTTTCCACACTGCTTTGATAACTGTCATTTTGTAATATAGTTTGAAACCAGGAAGTTTGTGGTCTCCAGGTTTGCTCTTTTTGCTTGACTGCATTGGATGTTTGGAGTCTTTTTGGTTCCATACAAGTTTTAGAATTGTATTCTCTATTTCTGTGAAAAATGTCATTGGAATATTGATAAAGATTGAATTGATTCTGTATATTGCTTTGGCTGATCTGGATATTTTAACTTCCAGTCCACAAACACAGAATATCTTAGCATTTGTTCACATCTTTTTCTATTTCTTTCATCAATGTTTTACACTTTCCAAGGTATAGGTCTTTTATCTCCTTGGCTAAGCTTATTACTACTTTATTCCTTTTTTTTTTAAGATACCATCCTTAGACTTCTTTAATACTGCTCCGATGAAATTACAAACTTGTTTAACTTTTTTTTTTTTTTAGTTGTAGATGGAAACAAATATGTTTTTTTTTTAATGTGGTGCTAAGGATCGAACCCAGTGCCTCACACATGCAAGGCAAGCACTCTACCACTGAGCCACAACCCCAGCCCTATTTTATTCCTTTTGATTCTAAGGTAAATGGGATTTTTAAAATTATTTTTCAGATAGATCATCGTTAATGCACAGAAATCCTACTGATTTTTATGTTGACATTGTGTCCTGCAATTTTATTAGGTCTAATAGTTTTTTGTGGAATCTTTATATACAGGTTTTCTAAACAATAGATCATGTCCTTTGCAAACAAAGACAATTTTAGTCCGTCTTTCCAATTTTGATGTCTTTCATTTCTTGTTCTTGCCTAATTGCTCTGACTAGAACTTCCAGTACCGTGTTGAATAGAAGTGGTAAGAGTAGGCATCCTTCTTTTATTCTTGATGTTGTGGGAAAAATGTCCTACTTTTTACTATAAAGGATGATGTTAGGGGCTGCGGTTGTGGCTCAGTGGTAGCGCGTTTGCCTAGCACGCGCGAGACACTGGGTTCGAACCTCAGCACCACATAAAAAAACAAATAAATAAAAATAAAGGTATTGTGTCCATCTACAACTACAAAAAAATATTAAAAAAAAAAAAAAAAAAAAAAGGATGATGTTAGTTCAGGCATGTGATATATGGCCTTCACCATGTTGAAAGAAAATTCTTCTATACCAAATTGAGTATTTTTCATAAAAGGTTTTTGAATTTTGCCAAAAGCTCTTTCTGGATCTATTGAGATGTTTTTTCCTCCATTATGTAAATGTGATGTATCATATTTATTGATTCGTAGCTGATAAACCATCCTTGCATCTTAGGAATAAATCCCCTTTGATCATTGTGTATGATTATTTTTATGTCCTGTTGAATTTAACTTGCTGGTATTTTGCTAAAGATTTTTGCATCTATGTTTATCAGGGTTATTGACCTACAACTTTCTTTTCTTGTAATGCTCTTGTCTGGCTTTGGTATCAGGGTAATACTAGCCTTGTAATCCTGGAAGTATTCCTTCCACTTCAGTTTTTTTGGAAAAGTTTGAGAAGAATTTGGTATTAATTCTTTAAATGTTTTATAGAATTCAACTGTGAAGCCATCATGTCCTGCATTTTACATTGATAGATTTTGATTATTGAATCAATCTTCTTACTCATTTATTGGTCTGTTCAGATTACTTTATGATTCAGTTTTGATAGGTTGTATGTTTGTGCGAATTCAAACATTTCTTCTAATTTGTTGGCATACATAATTGCTCATAGTATTCTTATAATCCTCCATATTTCTATAGTATCAGTTGTGATGTTTCCTCTCTCATTTGTCTTCTTTTTTCTTAGTGTAGCTAAAAGTTTGCCAATGACTTTTTCAAAATCCAACTGTTAGTTTGTTAATCTTTTATATTGTTTTTCTAGTCTCTACTTCACTGACTTCTACTCTATGTTATTTTCTTCCTTCTGACAACTTTTGTCTACTTGTTTTCTCGTTCCTTAAATTGTAACATTAGTTATTTGAGAGCTTTTCCTTAAAACAAGCATTTATCATCATAAATTTCTCTCTTGAAATTTTTCTTTATCCCATAAGTTTTGTATGTCGTTATTTTTTTTAAATATTTTTTTTTTTTAGTTGTGGATGGACATAATGTCTTTACTTTATTGCTTTGTATGTGGTGCTGAGGATAGAACCCAGGGCCTCACGCTTGCGAGGCAAGCGCTCTACCGCTGAGCCCCAGCCCCAGCCCTGTATGTCGTTATTTTTGTCTCAAAATATTTTTTTACTTTTTTTTTTTTTTTTTTTTTTTTTTTTTTTTTTTTTTTTTTTTTGGTACTGGGGATTGAACTCAGGGGTACTCGACCACTGAGCCACATCCCCAGCCCTATTTTGTGTTTTATGTAGAGACAGGGTCTCACTGAGTTGCTTAGTGCCTCACTGTTGCTGAGGCTGGCTTTGAACTCGCGATTCTCCTGTCTCAGCCTCCCTAAGTGCTAGGATGACAGGCTTGAGCCACCGTGCCCGGCTTTTTAACTTACTTTTTTGTCTTGCACTGCTGGGAATCAAACACAGGCCTCATATGTACTGGGCAAACACTCTACCACTGAGCTACACTACTAGCCCCTTAATTTTCTTTTTGATTCCTTCCTGACACATTGGCTATTCAGGAACATGTCTGATTACCACATATTAATGAATTTTTAGTCAGTTTTCTTTTAGTCACTATTTTCATGCTGTGACCAAAGGATCTGATAACAAGTTTTATTTATTTATTTATATTTGTTCAAGAACAATTTTTTTTTTTGGAGGGGGTACTAGGGATTGAACTCAGGGGCACTCAACCACTAAGCCACATCCCCAGCCCTATTTTGTATTTTATTTAGAGACAGGATCTCACTGAGTTGCTCAGTGTCTCACTTTTTTTCCTGAGGCTGGCTTTGAACTCACAATCCTCCTGCCTCAGCCTCCCAAGCTGCTGGGATTACAGGCGTGGGCAACCGCACCTGGCTAGGAACAATTTTAGAGGAGGAAAAGTTTATTTAGTGCTCACAGTTTCAGAGGTCTCAGTACATAAATGGCCCGCTCCATTGCCCTGAGCCTGAGGTGAGGCAAAACATCATGGTGGAAGGGTGTGGAGGAGGAAAGTAGCTCAGGGCATGGCAATCATGAAACAGAGAGAGCTCCACCTGAGACAAAATATAAACCCTAATGGCCTGCCCCCAGTGACCTACCTCCTCCAGCCACATCCTACACCACCCAGTTAATCTATCAGTGAATTAATGCATTGATTAGGTCAATGCTCTCATAACACAATCGTTTCACCTCTGAACTTTTTTTTCTTTCTACATTTTCTATTGGTGCATTATAATTGTACATAATGATGGAAGTTGTTGCTACATATTCATACATGCACACAATATAACAATATAACTTGGCCAGTATCACTCCCAGCATTTCCCCCCTCCCTCTTTGCCTCTGATCTCTTTCCTCTCCTGATCTCCCTTTGATTTGCATGAGATCCTCTCTCCACAACCTTTCTTTTTTCTTTTTCCTCTCTAGCTTCCACATGAGAGAAAACATATAGCCCTTGACCTTTGGAATTTGGCTTATTTCATTTAATATAAGGGTCTCTAAGTCCATCCATTTTCCTGCAAATGACAATTTTTTTTTTTTTTTGGTACCAGGGATTGAACTCAGGGACACTCGACCACTGAGCCACATCCCCAGCCCTATTTTGTATTTTATTTAGAGACAGGGTCTCACTGAGTTGCTTAGTGAGTCACTTATTTTTTAATATCTTTATTTTTTTATTTATTTTATATGGTGCTGAGGATCAAACCCAGTGCCTCATGCATGCGAGGCGAGCGCTCTACCACTAAGCCACAATCCCAGCCCCAGTGAGTCACTTTTGCTGAGGCTGGCTTCAACTCACAATCGTCCTGCCTCAGCCTCCCAAGCCACTGGCATTACAGGTGCCACCACACTAGGTCCTTCATGTTTTCACTAATTGGCAGCCTTTGTTTCATCTCAAAGAAGTTCCTTTAGCATTTCTTGTAAGGCAAGTCTACTGCACCCACATCATTCTGTGACAATCACTAAACAAAACAAAAACTCCAAGATCTTTTCTGGTTTCCAAAGTTTATGGCTGACTTTAGTCCTCTTTCTTACGTTAATTCATTCCATTTCTGCTGATTACAGTTGTAGGATGTGAGAGGTCGCCTTAGTCATGAATATAATTTGTGGCAAATAAAATTATGGTACCAGCAAATCAATAATAAATATTCATTTATCATAAGGGGTACTGTCTGTTTAGAACCATGAGAGGCCTAGTCTCAATTCTTTTTTTTTGGTACCGGGGATTGAACTCAGGGGTGCTCGACCACTGAGCCACATACCCAGCCCTATTTTGTGTTTTATGTAGAGACAGGATCTCACTGAGTTGCTTAGCGCCTCGCCGTTGCTGAGGCTGGCTTTGAATTCGCGATCCTCCTGTCTCAGCCTCCCTAAGTGCTGGGATTACAGGCTTGAGCCACCGCGCCCGGCTTCTAGTCTCAATTCTTAAGGCCCCATTTCTTAAAAAAAAATTATATATATTCCCTTTTATTACTTACTGGCCCATTTATATTGGATTGATTAAATTAAATAGGTAATTAAATAGACAAATTAAAAGACAAATACCTTTTTCCATATTTTTAATTACCATTATTGCACCAATACAGCATACGCTTTATATACATATATCTTAAACTTCATTTTCAATTTTTCAGCAATTCAAATACATAATATATTATCATCTTGAGAATACAAAGAACACAACATGGAGGAAGATTGAGAAAATAGGTTCCCAATAGTTAGTCACTAGTGATTCTACAGACTTTATTTTTAGTGTTTTCTATTGGAATTTTAAAATGTCCTGCCATGGCTCTGTAAGAATAGAGCTGCCTGGAAGGGGAGGCAATGAAAAACATGGACCCAAAGTTAGAAGAAGTTAAGAATGAAATCCAGGAGAAACAATATATTCTGAAACTAAACATAAAGATCCCCCTTCAGCCAGAATGTACATATCCAAATAGGTGCTAAGGAAAGAAATTATATCCTCCCATTTAATTCTCAAAATTGCCCATTAACAAGCAAAATAGGTAGTGCCCATTCATCTGAGGAGGCGAACTGTCTTCACAGCATTGTAAAAGGAATGGCAGGGCAGAGGAAAAGGAAAGTGATATGAGAGCAACTTGCTTTTAAGATACCCTAGCTAGGGATATCAAAGTCTAAGACAAATCCTATCATAGTAAAGCTGTGACTCTCCAGCTTCCTTCATAAATGACAATATATGTAATAGCAGCTTTCTATTGAAGAGCTAGATGGATTGAAAAAGAAGTGCTTATGGAAAGGGATCAGATACCCAGGCAGCAAGGCAATGTGAGTACTGGATGAGAGTTAAGTGCTTTCAGCCTGTTCTACAGATCAGGTTAAAAACAACTCTTCAAATTAGGTCAAATAAAGGGGTGAACATAAGTTAATGCTGTGCTTCAAATGCAGCAACAAGATGGAGCTGCAAGAAATTAAACACTTCTATAGAATATAGAAAGCACAGCCCCTTGAACTTCCTTCATTCCAGAAACATCCGAAGATGTCAAAGATGTTGCACTATTCAATAAACACAACAATAGTGATGCCACCAATACAACCCTCTTATCATAGGAAAGGGCATGTAAACACAGAGGGTGATGGAGGTGCACCTAGCGCTGGATGTTCATTGAATAGGACAAGCCTGAAGGAGGCTATACAGAAGAGACCCAGGACACCCATCTTCTCCAAACCTACCCTTATCAAAATTCTGAATTTGTAAATACTGAGGTCACCTGTCCATTTTTAGAGTCTTGGGTTAATGGAAAAGAAAGTTTCAAGGCTTTGTCTCCTGTGAAAATGTTAAATAGGGTTTCACAAAGAGGCACACAAGGATCATGAGATGATTGTGAAATAAGTTCAAGAATTTAAAAGAGGGAGGAAATTTTTACAGATTAGAGGTCATTTCTCCTCAAAAAGACAACTGGTCTTTTGAACCCTGCATAGCCAGCCACAAGTATAGTAAGATCTATTGTTCTCCTGCATTGGCAATCACCAGGAAATAACAGATATTCTCTTGGCTGTATAGCAAATAATGACATAGGAGAGTAACATAAATCAGCTTGAATGTAATGGAGAAGCTATGAAGAAGATTGTCCATTAATTTTGGTTTGGGGGAGGAAAGGGGTTCCTAGCCTCCCTCACAGATTGGTGCCCTCAACGTCATTTTTATTCTTCAAGTCTGTCCTTACTGTCTTGCAATGCTATTCAAAACTGGACCCAGTTGGATGGCTGTGGTGCCTGGTTTGGAACAGAGCTGCAAGACAGAAAAAGAGAGAGGAGAGAACGCCAAAAGCATAACATTAGTATAACTATACCTTCCTTATTTTCAAGAAATCACTGTCCAGAATTTCTGAAACCATACTTTGCACAAATTCTACTTACCAAGGCTTGAAATACCCCACTTAAACCTCACCCTAGAGTTTTCTTCTCCCACTATTTACAACACAACTACATTTCCTTTCCTAGAACTCCTACAAAAGACTCCATTATGACTTGCAAATCCTCTGCTTTCCTACATCAAAGATTAATTTGACCATACAAATCTTCTAAAGACTGAGTGAAAGTATGCTGGTTCCACTATGTCCACTACCTGGATGCAGTACTAAAGTCTCCCCACAAGTCATTGCTTGCAGAAACCGGAGCTGGTGCTGGTGTTGTGACAGGTGCAGGAGAATCCAAATCTAAAAGGATATCTGAACACAGGTAAAAGGAGAAAAAAGAAAAAGGGATACAATAAAAACTGTGGTAATGAAAATATCTGTTCACACAAAACCTGTAAACAAATGTCACAGTAGCTTTATTTGTAATTGCCAAAAACTGGAAACAACCCAAATGTCCTTCCATGGATAATATATCAAGGTACATCCACATCACAGAATACTACTCAAGAATAAAAGGAATTATTGATATACATACACAACTTGGATTAATCTCAAGAAATTTACACTAAGTGTAAAAACCCAGTCCCAAATGGTTATATGCTGTATGTTTCTTTAGTTTTAGGCAGCTTTGTCATGCATAGATCAATCACAGGTAGATCGTTGTAATCAGGCTACAGAACAGTTCCATCACTCTAAGGAATCCTGTGTCACCCTTTTATAATCACACTCATCTCCTTTATAGTCTGCCGTTCCCCAACCCCAATCTGTTCTCTTTCTGTGTAACTTTTTCATTTCTGGAATGTTATATAAATTGAATCATACAAACAAGTACATATTAAAACTGGTAAAATCTGAAAAAGATTGGACAAAGGTTTCAATATCAATTTCCTGATTGTGTTTTAAGATGTCATCATTGAGGGAAATTGGATAGAGGGTACACAGGATTTCTTTGTATTATTCTTATAACTGCAAGTGAATCTACAATTCTCAAAATAAAAAGTTCAATTTAAAAAAAAATTTAGACACTATTCCCAGTGCTCTCTGATAACAGCTACCAAAAGAAGTGGCTACAACATTTTCACCTAAAATATTCCAGAAAGAGTTAGTGATATAGCTTAGTTGCAGAGCACTTACCAGGCATATATATGAGGCTCTAGGTTCAATCCTCAGCACAGGGCTGAGGATGCAGCTTAGTGGTAGAGCCCAGTGTGTGAGGCCCCGAGTTTAATCCCCAGCCTCCCTCTACCTATGCCCGCCCCCAAAATCCCTAATACTAAGAAAAAGGAAACAGACATGGGCAGTCCCTACAGATGATTAGTTACAGAAAGAGAAAGCTAACCTTTAGAATCAATTCAAAAAATTATCTGTACTACCCAATATATTAAGTTAAAACTCCCAGTGTCTAATATCTGGTTCTCTAATCTCAGGAAAATCCTTTTGAGTTCTAATGTTCTCATTTAACTATATCTTTTTCCCACCAGACAGTTAGGAAGAATACAAGTGTATGTGCAAACCTAGATGTCCTTTTCCTTTTCTCTCAATTGACTTTGATTAAGAAATAATAATTTACTAAATGGATACTATGTCCCAAGAACTGTGCTAGGTGTTATCCTATCATTTAACCTTACCATGCTGGGATAGCTTTATATCTCCATTTTGAAGATAAGAAAACTGAGACTCAGTGAACTTAAGAAATATTTACCAAGTGTACTCAGATATAAAATATTAGAACCATGATCACAATCTTGGTCTATCTGACTCACATGACTACAAGCATCTAACCAATGAATAATGGAAACAGTTTTTTTAATAACAATATATTTTGTCAAAGAACCCACTAAATACGATGACTAATTTCATCAATTTGTTTTTAAAAAAAATTTTTTTTGATTCCTTGCCAAAATCACCGTGTCAGTAACAAAAGTCATTTCCTAGCAAAAACATTAATACTGTACTTGGCAGACTAGTTTATCTAAAACACAAGATATGATTTACCAAAGTTAGAGGTTTTAGATTTACCTGAATTACTACCGCCATGGTTAGATTTTGGAATGGGTGGTGGAGTGACATGATTACTGATGGCAACTGAGGAAGATGGTGGGGGAATAGTGACTTTGCCTCCAGGGGGAGGAGGAAGTAAGCTTAGGCCCCCAGCTCCTGCAGTCCTGGGCTTAGAAGCACCTCCTTTCTTGGTTGTAATGTTCTACAACAGGGGAAATAGGAAGGGGGTGGGGGAAAGAAATGTCACAAACTTATAAAAGAACAAGAGAATAAAATTTTTGTAAAAAACGTACTCACTCCGATACTCAACTTGATGGTCTGTCCTTCCTTGAAGCCTAGATCCAACTTGGGACGAGTGTCCATTTCCTGAGATTCTTTGGAAATCTCAGATTCCTGTTTTACCCACCTGTGGGAAAACAGTAATTTATCTTAGTTTGAGATTCCCTAAAAGCAAAGTCTGACACACAAGTTTGTGTATATTTAGTTTATATGAAATGGGATTCCAAAATGCATAGTAAGGAATCAGGAAGAATAAGAAAGGAAAAGGGGATAAAAAGCTAAGAAAGAAGTCAACTGGAGTTCAATCCCATTAAGGACGATCTATGAAACCATAAAGAATGTATATTACACTGGTCCCTCTTCATAGGAGGGCATCTAGCCACCAATTCCTATCCTGGACCGTTGGGTGCTGCCCCAGAGTGGGTGTTCCTTAGTCCTTGCAGGTTACACTCTTCTGCTAAGCAAATGGCCTTCAACAACTTCAGAATTCTGAAGTAGAAAAGCAGAAATATGCCTGTCCTTGAGGTAGAAAGCTGATGATATACATGGTGGTGTCCAGCACAGCTGCACTAAAATCAGGTAAGGTGAAGAAATGTGTGCACAAAACATACAGCTATATAAGTTAACAAAATTGGCACGTAACTCCTCACTTCATATACAGCCCTGCTGTTAACTATATTTTCCCTCCACCTCCTAGAAGCAAGGGCAAATTTTCCCAGCAGCATAAACGAAAGCATCATCACAAATCATTGTACAAGGGATCTAAAACACATTATAGACAATATGGAAAGGACCCAGAATAGATACAAAGATAACCTACGGAAACAGGCATGAAGGGGGAGATTTATACTGATAGCGAACTAGTATAACAAATAAAGATACCAGAAGGCCAAAACAATAGCACCCATTCAACTAAGAAGCAGCATTCCCATAGCATTTATTTTTTTTTTAATATTTTTTTTTAGTTGCCAATGGATCTTTATTTTATTTATTTATATGTGGTGCTGAGAATCGAACCCAGTGCCTCACACGTGCAAGGCAAGTGCTCTACCACTAAGCCACAACCCCAGCCCCTCCCATAGCATTTAACCTGATAACTAAGGGCAAGCTTCACTCACTTAAAGTGATCTTGCAAGGAGACATTAAAGTCAAAGGCATCTCCTCGATCTGTGAATCCAATGCCAATGAACGCACTTCGCCCTGTGAAAAAGACAGGAATACTCAGTAAAAGAAGTTTCTGCCCAATGAAAATATGTAAGTACCCTAACTAGATAAAGTCTATGAATATAAAACATTTTCTCACAAGACCCAGAGTCAGCAGACTACATACAATTCATGGGCAAATCCTGTCATAGCTTGGTTTTGTAAACAAAGTTTTACTGATACATAGCCATATCAATTTGGTTACATGTTGTCTATTGCTGCTTTAACAATACAACAGCAAACTGAGAATGCTAGGTGTAATAGAGACTGTTTGACCTGCAAAATCTACAATACTTCTTCCTGTTATAAACTATGAAGAAATGGTTAAGCCAGAAGTCATGGGTCACGCCTGTAATCCTAGTGACTCAGGCGGTTGAGGTAGGAAGATCACAAGTTTAAGGATAGCCTTAACAACTTAGGGAAATTTGTTTCAAAATAGAAAAATAAAGAACAGCCAAGCAATATAACTCGGTTGAGTGCCACTGGGTTCAACCACCAGTAGTGGGAAAAAAAAAGAAATGATTGAGAATCACTGTCCTAGAAATACACAACTCAAGATAGTCCCACCAAAAGTCACCACCACAAACAATAAATGAGCAAAATGTGTCAATTATTTCATTAGCTATGCATAATTCATTTTAAGTCTTAGCTATTAATTACCACATCCTGACCTTGTGTTCATATCTATTACAAATAACAAGTTAATACTTCTCCCTCAGCAGTTATAGCAACTTTAGAGCAAGAAAAGGAATAATTTAGTAAACAGAAGAAATACAATCAGGACACAATTTCACTGAAGTCCTTGTCCATTTTCCTAATTACATCCCTTTGAAAATCTCAGATCCCTTACCAGTACCATCCTGGATCCGAATTACAAAGTAGCGGCTAGAATCTGTTACTGTCTCCACAGCAATACCAGGATATTGTTCTACTGGTGCCTGAGCAAAGAGCTCTCCTGACAAATAAGAAAAAGACCTCTTTGAGCAAAGGAAGCAAAAAATCAGAACTCCAATGAACAGGTATTTCCATTTCAGTCCCCAACTGAAAGGTATTTATAAAAGCACATCAAACTAATATCCTTAATATATTAAAGGGTCACCTGCACTTTACCTGAAACTTTATCTTCAAGTTTAATATAGGCAATCTTCCCTTTTGAAGTAATTCGGAGACGACCAGTCCAATCAGGTTGGTCTAACTTCCAGTCAGATGCCCTAGGAAGGAAAATGGGAAGGTGCAGGCCTCAGGTGCATTTCTTTAATATACTAAAGCCTACCCAGAATCATCTGCCACATTTCTACATCCCTGTCCTGGAATTGCCTGTTCTTTCTACTTATTAAATAATCAACAAAAATAAAAACCCATAATCTTCTTAAACAGATGTCTCTTATTACATATAGTACAAAGCAAGTAAAAAGCAATGTTACTACTGGAGACTTCTAGAGTCTAATAAATGTCTTTTGTGTATGTGTGTGTGTGTGTGGTTCTGGGGACTGAACCCAGGGCCTTGTGCATGCAAGGCAAGCACTCTACCAACTAAGCTATATTCCCAGCCCTTAGAGTCTAATAAATGTCAACAAAAACATGTAAAAGTATAAATAAAAGCCATAAAAAATATAAAATTTCAGCCGGGTGCAGTGACACACACCTATAATCTCAGCACTTTGGGAGACTAAGACAGGAGAACCACGAGTTCAAAGCCAGCCTCAGCAACGGCAAGGCGCTAAGCAACTCAGTGAGACTCTGTCTCTAAATAAAACACAAAAAAATAGGGCTGGAGATGTGGCTCAGTGGTCGAGTACCCCTGAGTTCAATCCCCAGTACCAAAATAAATAAATAAATATAATATATATATTTATATATATAATATATATATATTATATATATATAAATTTCTTGGAACTGGGGGTATAGCTCAGTGACAAAGTGCTTGCCTAACATGTGTGAGACACTGCAAAAAAAATTTTTTTAAATAAAAAAATTTCTTATAATGATGTTATGTTCATACTATAGATTATATTGTATATAATATTATTTTACTTATCAGGTAACAACAAAGTATATCTACTAATTGAAATATCCTGAGTAACTGAAGCCTTCCCAAATCACTGAGCATATTATCTTTCACTGAATACAACCAATATTTACAGAGTACTTATTAAGTGACAAGCAAATAAAACATCCTCCTTCTTATTAGGCTTACATTCCAAAAGAAGACAGACAATAAAAGCAACAGGATAAATAACATAATCAGTGTCTTAGAATGCTGTAAGTGCTAAAGTAAAAAGAAAATAAAGAGGCAGATAAGAAGTTTGGAGCCGGGCGCGGTGGCTCAAGCCTGTAATCCCAGCACTTAGGGAGGCTGAGACAGGAGAATCGCGAGTTCAAAGCCAGCCTCAGCAATGGCGAGGCGCTAAGCAACTCAGTGAGACCCTGTCTCTACATAAAAAAAAAAACAAAACACAAAATAGGGCTGGGGATGTGGCTCAGTGGTCGAGTGCCCCTGAGTTCAATCCCCAGCACCAAAAAAAAAAAGAAGTTTGGGAGGGCAGTGGGAGAGTGAACAGGTTGCAATGTTCAAGAGGGTGGTCAGGGTATGCCTCACCAAGCAGGTGAAATGTGAGCAAAAATGTGAAGCAAGTGAGGGGGAACACCTGGTGGAAAGATTTCCAGGTCCAGGGAATGGCTAATGCAAAGATGCTAAGGTAAGAACACGCTTGGTGTTTTGAGGGACAGCAAGAAGTCACTGTACTTAGAAGAGAGTAAGAGACCAAGAGGGAGGGGTGCAGAGAGCCAGTTCATGCAGGAAGGGGCTTACAGGCTATCGAAAGAACTTGGGCTTTTACTGAGTGAAAGAGGAGCCATTGCAGGATTTCAGCAGATATATGACATGATCTCCCTCATGTTTTACAAGGATTAGTTTGCTGTGTGGAGAAGAGATGTAGGGACATGATGGCCGAAGCAGGGGGATTAGTTAAAAGACTACTGCAGTAATCTAGGTGAGTCGTGATGATGGCTCAGAAAAGATAATACCAGAATTGGCTAGATTCTGATATATTTAAAAGGCAGTAGGATTTCCTAATGGATTGGATATGACAGAAGAGAAAAAGAGAAGTATAGGATTATTCTAAGAATTTAAGCCTGAGCAAAGGAGTTACCAGTAACTGAGATAAAAAAAAAAAAAAAAAAGCCTCACTAGGAATAAAGATTAGGTGTTCTCTTTTGGAGATGCTGAGTTCTAGATGTTAAAAAGATTTAAGAGTAGATGTAGACTAGGCAATTGACATAAACCCAAATTCAGAAGAAAATTCTGGAATGAAAATAAAAATGTCTATGAAAACATTAAAAATACTAAAATGTATACTCAGATAATATGTATTTACATGAACTTGAACAAAATCTATTACTTATGGTGGATTTTTATGAACACTTATAAAATTGTGACTTGTTCTGCCAGGAGTGTAGA
This sequence comes from Geosciurus inauris, assembly GCA_004024805.1. NCBI lineage: Eukaryota > Metazoa > Chordata > Mammalia > Rodentia > Sciuridae > Geosciurus > Geosciurus inauris. Next base: position 79,186 of record PVHX01002340.1, read on the forward strand.
AAAAGGAGGACAAAATAAAAGTTATTAATTATGCACCACTTAATAATCTGAAGACTAATAATTGCAGGCTAAAAAAAAGTAACAATAAGGTATGTATGAACAAAAATGAGTTTAACATCATATGCAAAAGGCTGAAAGGAAGAAAGTTAAAAACATAGCAGAGGTTTTCAACAGGATTTATAAGATAAATTCTTGTCATTCGCTTCCCTTTTGATGCTCGATCCTCAAAGACCCTCAAGTACCTGAATCTGATCTAGATCAGCATACTCTACAGATATCCTCTATTAATTTTTTAATACTTAACATTTACTTATTCTGATCACACCAAGAAACAGACTTAAGCAAAAGTGAGCTATTGAAAATATTAAGCCGAATGGATGTGTTTCTTTGAATAGACTCTTTGTCTTTTTATCTTGTGTATCTAGTGCCCAATTCTCTGAGAATTGGCAAATTCTCAGTAAATAAAATGGATATTCATGACAGCAGTTTCCCTAAGCCTTAAGCCTTAGTTCCTCTCCTACTCCCAAACCTAGCAGGAAGGGGCTTATAGTTAAAAAACTCTTGGTTTTGCTGGTCTTTTAACAATACTATAAACTGATTTCATAAATTTTCACTTACATTAGCATAAAACTTTATGTATAAGTCATTATTATAATTCACAGTAAGATTCCACATGTACATTTTATTAAATCCTTAGAGGAGCCATGAAAAGTCTATCTCCCCACCCCTTTTCTCTCTCACTAAAGAAAAGGAAAATAATGCCTAATTTCAGTAATGACTAATTCAAAGACCAGTATTCTTTACATTAAAATTAAAATGCTATCGAGTTTAATATTGATTTAGCTAGGGGAGGAAGGTAGTGATGAACAAAAAAAAAAAAAAAAAAACACTTTACAGAATAGAAAATCATTTTCTCTTCTTTTCTCATCAACCTATATTTTCCTTCTCTTTGGTTGAAAAGTCTGATAAGCAATGAATGGGAAGCAACAGCTTACATAAAGTCATTTATTCCCTTTGATCTTAGTAGTCACTCAAAGGTAGGAATCCTCCTGCTTGCTAAAAAGCCCAGTTTTTCCTTTAATGGTAGCCTAAAGAATAAATCATGCTCATAATGTAAAATGGGTTCTGGGAAACAATAAGAAAGACTATTCAGACAAAAAGATAAGTAAATTTATAAACTATCTATTATATGCCAGGCATTATGCCTGTTCTTTTAAAAACCAAGAGAATCTTGCCAGGTAAGTATTGTTATATCCATTTTTACAGATAAGGAAACTAAAGTTTGATACAATTAAGTGATTTGCCAAAGGTAACCCAGCAAAGAAATGAAGAGATACAATTCAAACTTAGTTCTGCTCTTTCATTCACCATACTAAAGAAGAGAGGACAAAATGCCTATTGGGAGATAAAAATTCTAATAATCATGGAAAACACAGGAGGATAATAGGAAAGGGCATAAATGAAAATTAAGAAATTGCGTTAATGGCTCATTGTAATTAACTGATATATAAATAAAGGCTTATGGATACTCTAGGAAGTATAGGTAAAGAATGCAAATAGGTAAGAGTGAAGATGTTTTTAAATGCTTGCAGTAGAATAATAGAAATAGACCTCCATTTCAATGTGTATCATACCTTTTAGGAAGTCTTCACTGAAAGGTCTAAGTCATGAGGTATTTAACCTTATTTGGCAGTTCAATCAATGATAATTTATATGATCAGGTTTATCTACATTATCTAACTAATTTCTTCTTGCATTCAACATTTACAGAGTGCCCATTAGGTGTCAGACACTGTGCTAGACCCTAAGAATACAAAATTTAAAAAGACCTCAGGTTGTTGACATTCCACCTACTCTGGAAAAAGAGGAACATGAATAATCCACTACAAAAGAGAATGAAGAGGTCTGGGTTGTGGCTCAGTGGTAGAGCACTTGCCTAGCATGTGTGAGGTACTGGGTTTGATCCTCACCACCACATAAAAATAAATAAATAAAATAAAATAAAAAGGCATTGTGGAAAAGAAAAAAAAAGAAAGAAAATGAAGAGCACTGAGATGGAAACAACCAAAGGGTACCATTGAGACACAAAGGCAGCACACTTAAATCAGAATGGAAGAGTCAGGCAGGGCTTCCCAAAGAAGGTGATGTCTAAGGTGAGTCATAATTACACATTAACTGTAACTACCATCAAAACTATGATTCCTATATGTGCTCAATTTGGGGTCTGATTGAAAGCTTCTTGAAAGTAAAACTACTTCTTTAAAAGGTAGACTCCCAAGGGCCCAGTGCATAAGCCTGCAAGCACAAAGATATTGTTTCATGAAAGAGGCAAAATGAACCTATGGAGAACATAACTTTTCAGCCAAAATAATGGTAAATACCAAGAGAAAAATCATTATGGTGATATGGATAAAAGAGAGAAATAAGAACAGTATGTGTATTTACCATGCTTTAATGTTTCTTATATTCTCTCTCATCTACTATGATTTCATTTTACTCTCCAAAACCTCACACGAGGTACATAAGAGGAGCATTTTTTGTTTTTCTATTTCACAGATGAGAAAACTAAGGCTTGGAGAGGTTTAAGATTTGCCCCAAGTTATACAGGCTTTTAGTGGCCAGGGTTCATACTCAGATTTTTTAATCTGTATGCCAGTGAATTCTCTTTTAACTATATAACGTAGCACTATTCAGACCCTCACTGGATTCTGAGGTTCTTAGGCCCTACAAAGAAAATGCTGCATTAACCCTGGAGAGAAACGCTACAGAAAAGGTTAAGAGGAGAGGAAGGAAAGGAAGACAAAAAATACAACATAACCAAGAAAATATATTGAAAAGAAGCATAATGGACAACCATTGGAAAACTTATGATCATAACATTTGCAAAACAACCGAAGGAAAAACCGAATGATGGATAATGATAGTTGATGTAAGAATGACAACAGTAGAAAAGATAAATTTGATCATCCAACAGTGACCAGTAACACAATGATTACCTACATGTGTGCACGGGGTATTGGAAATGTATTTGTTGGGGGTTGGGGAATGAGGATTACAAACTGAAGGACGCACTTAAGAACGAACAGAAAGTGAATGGCGACGGAGCAGGCATGAATGGATGTGGATGATGGGGAGCATATGGATGTCCCAAGAGGGATGGGTGAGAAGTGGAATGATTCAGGATGGTAAAAAAGAAAAACAAACAAAAAAACAAGAATAACCGGCGGAAACAAGAACAATGACAGTCCAGTGTAGAAGTGGAACAAGAGAACAGGACGATGGCAACCCAGAAGGGTAGGCTAGCAAGGTGACAACCCAGAGCAAAGACAGCGTGCTACTTGAGGACAGACGTGTCATTCCCGATGGAGTGTGCGTGTGCGGCAGTGCCTAAGAGTTGGTACCTGTAACCGCGGTTGGAGGCCCGGGGCGGAATCCGGTAGACGCTGACGTCCGGCTTCACACACAGCACGGATTCATACTCCAACTCGGCCGCCATCTTGGCTCCGCTCTCCGCGCCACCAGGGGCGGGGCGTGGAGACGGGGGTGGGACATGGGGCGGGAGTTATGAAAGCGACAACGTCCGCTTGCGTCACTTCCTCCCGAGATGGGTTTCATTCCTGAAATTGGCCTCTTTGGTGGCGCGGATTAGCGGGGCCATGTTGGAACCTGGAAACACTGAGGATGCCCTGTTCACCATTTTGAGTAATGGCAAAGATTCCTTCTCAGAGCTGGGGGTGTAGCTCAGTTGGTAGAATGCTTGCATCGCATGCGCAAGGCCATGGGTTCAATCCCCAGCACTACCAAAGAAAAAAAAAAAGACTCCTCCGTGAACAACTCACGTTATGAAAATCTCTGTCCCGAAGAGGTGCTAAGGGAAAGCGCTATCTTGCTGCCGGCAGGTGACTCCGTCCCTCAGGAGGATGGGTACCACCTTGAACCCTGGCGGAGTGCCTTCCAAGAGCCACTTTTTTTTTTGGTACTGGAGCCACATCCCCAGCCCTATTTTGTGTTTTATGTAGAGACAGAGTCTCACTGAGTTGCTTAGCGCCTTGCCCTTGCTGAGGCTGGCTTTGAATTCGCCATTCTCCTGTCTCATCCTCCCAAAGTGCTGGGATTACGGGTGTGTGCCACCGCGCCCGGCTCCAAGAGCCACTTTTTAATCTTAGTTTCCTGGCAGGAAAAGGATACCCGCTCTTGTGAAACCCGTACACGGTACCTGGGGAAAATGTTTGGGACACTGCTGGACACGTGGTTTTTACTTTACAGAGTCTCTATATAAAAATGCCCAGCCTGATATTTTTGTTTGAGAGCAACTTCTTATCTCAGATTTTACAGAATGACACCTTTTGAAATATTTTGCTATGCTTTCAGCGTGTACTGTTATTAACTTTTTGGAGAATTTGACCCTGTTAAGCTCTAAATGGAATCAATTTAATTCCTGATTAATGTAGGAAGAATAATGAACTATGTAATGGCTGCTATTTGCTCCCACTTCTATAATGATGAATACTAAGGAACTCTGTCACTTACTATGGTCTTTGTACACTCCAAATGTAAACTTAACCACAGCAGTGTAACTTAGAAATGCTTTAATTAGCACAGATAGAAAGGATCAAAACCGAGATAGGAGCTCATTTGTCTGACAGTGGCAGTCTTCAACACTTTTTTTTTTTTTTTTTTTTTCTTCCTGTAGTGAGGATTGAACTCAGGGGTACTCCACCATTGAGCCACATCCCCAGCCCTATTTTGTGTTTTATGTAGAGACAGTCTCACCGAGTTGCTTAGCACCTTGGCGTTGCTGAGGCTGGCTTTGAACTCGTGATTCTCTTGCCTCAGCCTCCCAAAGTGCTGGATTACAGGCGTGCACCACTGCCCCAGGCTAAATAAATTTTTTTTAAAAAAAGGGCTAGAAGTGTGGTTCAGAGGATGTGGCTTAGTGTTAAACGCCCGTGGTTTCAATTCATGGTACCAAAAAAAGAAAGTTCCAGTTCGGACTGTGGCTGAATAGCTTGTGTCAGGTTAATCCTCTGCTGAGACCAACTAGCAAAGCTGGGTAAAGTACAGAAACAACTATTTGAAAGCATTGAGAGCAGGTGTAATCCCAGTGATTCCAGAGGCTGAGACAAAAGGATCTCAAGTTCAAACCCATCCTCAGCAACTTAGCAAGGATTTAAGCAACTTGACAAGACCCCCATCTCAAAATAAAAAATAAAAGCAGCTGGGGATGTAACTCAGTGGTTGAGCACCCCTAAGTTCATTCCTTGGTACCAAAACAAACAAACAACAACAACAAAACCTTGACTGAAAGACTGAGAATCAACACCAAAAGTAACAAGAGAACCGAAAACTCAAAAATAGGAATTTAGATGACTCCGGAGCAAGGGGTGTAGGACCCAACTAACAAGTGCCCTGGGAATAATGAACACTGAAAATAGATTGTATTTCAGACTAAAATGCAGTTTGTTCATCTCTAAAATTTGAAATTAGTTGTTTTACAGTACTGGGGATGAAATACAAGGCCTGGTGCATGCTAGGCAAGCACTCTACCAGTGAGCTACATCCCCAGCCTTTTTCATTTTTATTTTGAGACAATGTCTCGCTTAGTTGCTTGGATTCTCACTTAATGTCTTTTCTTTTATTTATTTATTTATTTATTTTTGGTACCAGGGATTGAACTCAGGGGCACTCAACCACTGAGCCACATCCCCAGCCCTATTTTGTGTTTTATGTAGAGACAGGGTCTCACCGAGTTGGCTTAACTCCTTGCCTTTGCTGAGGCTGGCTTTGAATTTGCGATTATCCTGTCTCAGCCTCCCAAAGTGCTGGGAGGCATGTGCCACCGCGCCCAGCAGTCTTCAACACTTTATTGTGTTGGCTGGTCGAATTATACCTCTAATTTCTCTACTGTACCTAGGAAAATGATATCTTAAAATTTAAAAAGATTATAATTTTATTGCTGTTGAGAAGGAAGTTGGGCTATTCCCAAATACTGTTGGCAGGAATGTAAGTTATCACAGCACTTTGAAGGGAAATCAAGTAGAATTGATCAAAATATTAAGTATATGTAACCTTCAATTGAGCAATTTCACTAATAGGTATTGTAGGGAAATCTTGATATGCATAGAAAGGTATACGCAATAATGGTTATCACAGTAAAGACATATTGGAAAACATGAACTATCAATAGAAATGGTTAGTGGCACATCTATTATTATGGGATGATTTGTCCTAGAGATAGAGATTATATATATATATATATATTTTTTTTTTACACACACACACACACACATACACAGGTATTAAGGCCATTAAAAGAAATCCAAGTAGCATAGTGATACATGCCTCTAATCCCAGCGACTTGGGAGGCTAAGGCAGGAGAATTAAAAACAGAAAAAAGAGAGCCAAGATTTTTTTAAAAAACAGAAGAACCAATTGCAAAAACAACACAAAACAAAACAAACATATATCAGTCTCAATTTATGTCAAAACACAAAAATTACATGTGTATGCATGTAAGTACACTAAAAAGTGTCTTAAAAGATAGAGGACTGTATGGGAGAAATATTTTCTACCACGTATATTTCTCCACTTTCTATAATTTAGAAAAGAATAAATAGGAAAGACATTAGAATGAAATCAGACATAACTTTACTATGTTCATGTATGAATACACAACCAGTATAACTCCACATCATGTACAACCACAAGAATGGGAAGTTAGCTGGGCGCGGTGGCACACGCCTGTAGTCCCAGCACTTACGGAGGCTGAGACAGGAGAATCGCGAGTTCAAAGCTAGCCTCAGCAATGGCGAGGTGCTAAGCAACTCAGTGAGACCTTGTCTCTACATAAAACACAAAATAGGGCTGGGGATGTGGCTCAGTGGTCAGGTGCCCCTGAGTTCAATCCCCAGTACCAAAAAAAAAAAGAATGGGAAGTTATACTCCATGTATGTCAAAATACATTCTACTATCATGTATAACTAAAAAGAACAAATTTTAAAAATTTAAAGAATAATTATAGCTACCACCTTCACTGAATATATGTAAAAAGAGAAGTAAAGACAGGGAAGACTACTATTGTTCTGATTCTGACCTTATGATCTCATCTGAAACCTAAGTCATGTGACTGTACCACAAGGTACACTCCCCCCTCCATCTGTCTCAACAACACAGACCATCGCTTATAAGAACTCTGGTTTCTGGTTCAACTTCTTACAGTTTCTTTCTTTTTTTTTTTTTTTTTAATTTTTTTGTTTTAGTTGTAGATGGACACATTGTCTTTATTTTATTGCTTTGTATGTGGTGCTGAGGATCAAACCCAGGGCCTCACGCATGCGAGGCAAGTGCTCTACCGCTGAGCTACAATCCCAGCCCCTACAGTTTCATATTCTTCCTCCTAAATCTTGCCATCTTAGAGACCTCCAATTTCATACTGTTAATTCTTCCTAGCCATACACTCCTTTGACCTCTAAATCATCTTTAACTCTTATTTCAATTCACTTCCTTGCCCCTAATCAGGCTTATTTCACACCCAAAATAGCTCCATTTCTGAAATTTGGACTCTGTATCTAGCTTATCACAACTCTTATCCTAACTTCTCTCACAACTGAAGTCTCATTACATCTTGTTATTCATCGTGTTAGGCAATCATATTAGCTTTCTCCTTTTTATTCCTCTTCTCTATTTCAACTGTTCTTTGGCCAGTATCCTTAAACTCCCTTTGCTCTTCCACCACGGCCAACCCAAAGACTCCAGTCATGTATAATCCAATCACACACCTCCATTATACCCCCAGGAAAAAATTACATAATGTTAGAGACAGGTGTACACAAAATTTTGTGGTCCAAGTCTTAGCTTTGCCTTTAACAACCAGAATTGGCCTTGCCAATTTCCAGTCTCACTCCTTTCAATGGTTGTTCCAGACATTGGTGCTCTTTTCAAGCCTACAGCTCTAAGAATTCTCCTCTTCTTTCTATACAGATAAATCATTTCACTATTTCCCTAAGAAAATACAATTTCTATGAACTCTCTGAACTTAATGAACCTGAACCTATTAATAGTCTTTAACATCTTCACCTATAGTTTCTCCTATCTACTTGTGTGTGCCCTGGACTCAGGAACCTGACTTCATTGTCTTATCTCCTTTCTTCTCAGTGTCTTAGAACACTCATTTTCCATTCACCCTTTTCTCTCAGCATATAAGTATATAAGTATATTCAGGTTGTTTCCATCTTTAAAAAAAAAAAACAACTTCTTACCATCTCTTCATATAAATTTAAATTTCCCTTGTTTCATTCTCTCAGTACAAATTTGAAGTTCTCCACCATTCACAGCCAATTAAAAGTAGTTCATACTTGTTTCTTTTTTTTTTAATTTTTTTAGTTGTAGATGGATACAATAGCTTTATTTTATTTATTTATTTTTATGTGGTGCTGAGGACCGAACCCAGTGACTCTTGTATGCGAGGCAAGCGCTCTACCACTGAGCTACAGCCCCAGCCCCCATACTTGTTCTTTAACATGCTCATCTTTTCAAATTCACTACTCTCAATTTCTGCTCTTACCTTCCCATGATAGTGACAACAATTATCACTATAAGGTCACCAGTGACCCTCAAATTAGCAAATCTTGTAGGACTATTTTACCTATTCATAAAATTATAAAATATATCTTGTTTCTACTCTCGCTCCCCTAATTCAGGCCATTATCATGTCCAGCCTGGACTTAACATTCCTTGCCATTCAACCATACCTCTACTTTTCCTTTATCCACTCTATCATAAGCAAAACTGTGAATGAAATCATTCCTCTGCTCAAAATTCTTCAGTAACTTCCAAATAGTAGTAAGATAAAATGCAAATTGTTGCAGAGTAAATAGCCTCCTTCACTATCTAGCCCTGGTTTATCATAAAGTTCCAGCCTATGCCAGCTTTATCTCTGACTTCCAACCTTTCACTTAAAATTTTAGTAATTTTACCAGGTGTGGTGGCACACAACCTGTAATCCCAGCAACTCAGAGACTGAGGCAGGAGGATCTTGAATTTTAAAGCCAGACTCAGAAGATTAGTGAGGCACTCAGCAACTCAGCAAGACCCTGTGTCTAAATAAAATATTAAAAAGGTTTGGGCATGTGGCTCAGTAGCTCAGTGCCCCTGGGTTCAATCCCTGGTACCAAAAAGAAAAAAAAATTAGTAATCTTCAACTTCTGCTTTTTTAACATGTCCATATTCTTTACACCCTTTATACCTTTGCATGCATTAAACTTTCTGCCTGAAACACTCTCCTCTGCCTTGTCAATTTGGCAAACATATACTTTCAAGTATCACCTCAAATAATACCTCTTCTGAGGCTTTGCTGTGTACTTTGGATAAATTTCTCTAATGCTCCCACTTGCTTCTGTTATGCTCCAACTTTTGTGCTTTATGTGTTACTATGCTTTAAATATCTCCTGCTAAAGCATAAGCTCCATAAAGACAAGAAACTTACCTTTTTCATCTTTCATCTCCTAACACCCAGCACAATACTCTTCACATACTAGGCATCCAATAATATTTACTGAATAATACAACTTTTCAATTTGTCTAATTATTTAACATTAATTTGGCTATTAAATAAATTGACTTTATTACTGAAAATTTTTCATACAGAAAACTCCAGTGTTGGCATAGATAAAACAGTTTTGGAGTAATATAAATCCTATACAAATTCATTTTTTTTTTTAGTTGTCGATGGACCTTCCCATTTTATCTATCTATCTATCTATCTATCTATCTATCTATCTATGGTGCTGAAAATTGAACTCAGTGCCTCATGCTTGCTAGGCAAGTACTCTACCACAACCCCAGCCCTCCTATACAAATTCTTATGAGAAGATAAAGGAAAAAAACACTTCTCAGTTAATCTTTATGAGACAATCATTAGCTTGATACCAAACCCAGACAAAGATGTTAGGAGAAAAGAAAACTACAGACAGGCTTAATGGCATATGCCTATTATCCCAGCCATTCAGAAGGCTGAGGCAGGAGGATCACAAGTTCAAGGCCTGCCTCAGCAATTCAGCAAGACACTGTCTCAAAATAAAAAACGAAAAAGAGCTAGGGATGTAGCTCAGTGGTTAAGCAGCCTGAATTCAATCCCTAGTACCAAAATAATAATAATGACAATAATAAAATAAAATAACAGAAAGGGCTGGGAATGTGGCTCAGTAGTTAGGCACCCTAGGTTCAATCCCTGCTACTAAAAAAAAAAAAAAAAAAAGTCTTGGCTGGAATATACCTCTTCCCACCACTGGATGGCAGTAGCTACACAATTCAAGTATTGCAGAATGGAGAATAACTGCTGAAAATCAGGCTAATTTTCTTTTGTATGTGACTTTCCAAGTATATGTGTCTTTCCAAGTATATGTGACTTAACCAAGTTCGACAAAAGCACTTTTTAAAAAATGTTTATTTTTTAGTTGTAGGTGGACTGAATATCTTTATTTTATTTTTATGTGGTGCTGAGAATCACTAGATTCGAACCCAGTGCCTCACGCGTCCTAGGTGAACACGCTACCACTGCGCTATAATCCCAGCCCGACAAAAGAACTTTTGTTGGAAATGATAAAGGCTTCGCCCATCTCAAATCTTGATTGCTTTTAGACATAATATGTACATGAAAATAAGACATAGTTTTCTTGACTTATCCCTATCTCACGTTTTCTCGCTCTTTCTTTTTTATCCACACATAAAACATTATTTATTACAAGTTTTTAAATCTGACTTACCTTTGCTCAGAGTATTGCTATCAATGGTATTTGTTAAAGTATAATTTTTCTAAATGCTGAAGTTGCTACATGGACAGTGATAATAAAAACTGTAACGCACTGAGCATGTGGGTTCATGTCTACAATCCCAGTGATTTGAGAGACTGAGGCAGGAGGATCTCAAGTTCAAGTCCAGCCTAGGCAATTTACCAAGACTCCTGTCTCAAGATAAAAAATAAAAAGGCTAGGAATGTAGTTCAGTGGTACAGCACCCTGAGTTCAAGCCCCAGTACTGAAAAAAAAAAAAATCAGCCGGGTGTGGTGGTGCACGCCTGTAACCCCAGCACTTTGGGAAGCTGAGGCAGGAGAACTGCGAGTTCAAAGCCAGCCTCAGCAATGGCAAGGTGCTAAGCAACTCAGTGAAACCCTGTATCTAAATAAAACACAAAATAGGGCTGGGGAGGTGGCTCAGTAGTTGAGTGCACCTGAGTTCAATCCCTGGTACCAAAAAAGAAACTTATTTTTCCTAAGTATGCAAAAATAAATATGAAATATTTATTGCAGTGTTCCTATAATAAAAATTCAAATAGTCTAATCCAGCACAGTGGCACACTTGTAATCCCAGTGGTTCAGGAGGTTGAGGCAATTTAGCAAGGCCATTAGCAAGTTAGCAAGACCCTGTCTCAAAATAAAAAATAAAAGGGGCTGGAGATATGGCTCTGTAGTTAAATCCCCCTGGGTTCAATCGCTGGTAATAAATAAATAAATAAATAAATAGTGAAGCTGTGCATGGTGAAGCACCCCTGTAATCACAGCTACTTGGGAGGCTGAGGCTGAAGCTGGAAGACTTTGAATTTAAGCCCAGCCTGGGCTTAAGATGGGCTGAGACCCCCCATCTTAAAAAAAAAAAAAAAAAAGGCCTTTCTTGGGACTAGGAACATAGCTTGCTGGTAGAGCACTTGCATGGCATGTCCAAGGCCCCGGATTCAATCCCCAGCACACAAACACACACACACAAAAAGTAAAATATTTAGGTTTCATAGGCATAAAAGAGTTGTAAAACTATAGCCAAGACATTTAACGAAGAAACACAAAGGGCAAGAGCAATTATTTTTCATTTTTTTATCCTACTTTACACTACTCTTATAATAAGTGTAATAAATTATAAAACATGAAAATAAAGCTAATATTTGGCCAGGCACAGTAGTACCTGCCTATAATCCCAGTGGCTTGGGAGGCTGAGGCAGAAGGATTGCAAAACAGCAAGAGAGAGCCAAACTCACTTTTATCACAGGCCCACTCACAGACAATTTACGTTCTTCCGTGACAACATCAATCTAGTCATGAAGGCTCTGTCCTCAAGATCTAATCATCACACTGGATGTGGTGGTATGTGCCTATAATCCCAGCAGTTTGGGATGCTGACGCAGAAAGCTCGCAAGTTCAAAGCCAGCCTCAGCAACTGAGCAAGACCTTGTTTCAAAATACAAAATAAAAAGGGATGGGATATGGCTCAGTGGTTAAGCACCCCTGGGTTCAATCCCTGGTGCCAAAAAAAAAAATCTATACATATGAAATAGAAGCGTTAAAGAATGTAACAGACAAGAAGTGGTTACTTTTGGGTACAGAAGGATTAAAAGATTCTGGAAAAGAGTATGCCAGGAATTTCTATTCTACTTTAATGTCTTATAACTTTAAAAAATTACCCAAAATAAATATAGGAAATATTAGGTCCCTGATAAAGTTGATTAATTATGACTTGTTAAAGCTAATGTTAATTATATTATTTTGTACCCTTGTGTGTTTTAAAATTTTCATTATAATAAAATAAGTAATAGGAAACAAATGGATAAAAAATAATAAAGTAAAAAATAAATGATAAATTGATTGATATATGAGCTGCAGAATTTTGTATATTGTTTAAAATGATTTATGTGTAATGTTTAAAAATGTACAACATACTTAGACTTAAATGCACATAGAAAATTGGAAAAGATACACTCCTAACATTTTTTAGCAATCACCTCTTAGGAAATGGACCTAGGAGAGGAAATACAGAAGTAATTCTTTTTTTTTTTTTGGTGGGGTTCTTTTTTTTGTCTTTTTTGGAACTGGGGGTCGAACTCAGGGCTTTGCGAATGCAAGGCAGACGCTTTGCCACTGAGCTACATCCCAGCCCCAGAAGTAATTCTAACTACTTTTTTTTTTGGTACCGGGGATTGAACTCAGGGGCACTCGACCACTGAGCCACATCCCCACCCCTATTTTGTGTTTTATGTAGAGACAGGGTCTCACTGAGTTGCTTAGCGCCTCGCCATTGCTGAGGCTGGCTTTGAACTCGCTATTCTCCTGTCTCAGCTTCCCAAAGTGCTGGGATTACAGGCTTGAGCCACCGCGCTCGGCTTTCTAACTACTTTATATGTGTTGACATTTTATTTTTACAATGTTCATGTATTGGTTTTGTGATTCAAAAACATGCAAATTTTAATTTTTGAAAACATGATGGTGGTCTTACCATGATTTCAAAATGTTTTAATTAAATAATGGATAAAGTCAACCATTGACCTAAATCCAACTATCCTTACTCCACTCCCCAGGGCTATATTGTAGCTGCTGTATCAGGTTAAACTGGCCCAACTTGTAAATTTGATAATCTCTAAATCTGAGAGTTAAAATTCTAACTTTGATTTATTTACTACTGTATCCTCAAACCTAGAATAGTCCCTAACACATAGTAGGTATTTAATCAATATTTGTGGTTTGAGTGATGACAGAGAAAAAAGAAAGAGTCCTACTGCTATAGAACTTAGGCTCAAAGCCACTTTAGCATTTGTGGATAAACTACTGTCAAGTCCTACAGCCCTTAAAAGCAAAGGATATGTCTTACTCGAAGACACTCACTTTATGTCCCAATGAGAACTTTTGAGTTAGGATTCTGTTTCCTGATTATTTCAGGAAAATAGCCCTTCCTCCTCACTGTCTAAGCTATAACAGCTACACAGCTACAAAATATGATAATGATTCAGCCCCAGGGAGGTTTAGCACTGATTCATCCTTTAAGAATCTCCATAAGGAGGATCTAAGGCATGTGACCAGCAACAAATGAAATCAGGAGAAGAATCAGGCACTAAAACTAGAGTCTGCTTTTCTTCCTAACTCCTCCATTCCCTTCTACACCATCAAATGCAAACCCAATAGAAAGAATTTCTCCTCCCTGTGATAGCTTAGAGTCTGCAGGATGGCTCATGAAGGAAATATTTGATTTCATGAGCCACGTTCTTATTCAGTGAAAAATCTTATATGACTCTTCTCACACCTAAGATTATCAAAAAGTGTTGTTGTTGTTGTTGTTTTATACTGGGTGTGCTTTACCACTGAGCCATAACCCCAGCCCTTTTTATTTTTTATTTTGAGACAGGGTCTTGTTAAGTTGCGTAGGGCCTCTTTAAATTACTGAGGCTGGTTTTGAACTTGCAGTCCTCCTGCCTCAGCCTCCCCAGTTGCTGGGGTTCCAGGTTTGTGCTACAGCGCCCGGCTCAAAATTTTAAAATATCTATCAACACCCACTGCTGACAAAGATATAAGACAATAGGAACTGGTAGGACTTTGACAGCCCAGTAAATGTGTACATGCTTATATCTCATCGCTCAGAGTTTCCCACTTAAGTGAAGCAACTCCTTCAAATATAGGAAAAATGCACAAGAATCTCATTGCAGTATTGTTCATCATTTATAACAATAGAACATTAGAAATAGCTCACAAGTCTATAATTATAACAAATTGTGTTATATTCATATAATGAGATATTGTAAACAATGAACATAATGAACTACATGCTTCAATGCATCAACGTGGACAGTTGACAAAAACACAATGTTGAGCTAGGCTCAGTGACCCACGTCTGTAATCCCAGCGACTCTGGAGCCTGAGGCTGGAGGATTCCATGTTCAAGATCAGCCTGGACAACTTGATGAGATCCTGTCTCAAAATTTTTAAGAATTTTAAAAAGACGTGGAAGATGGCTAGAAATGTAGTTCATTGATAAATTGCTCCTACAATTCAATCACCAGTACCTAAAAGAAAAAGGGGGAGGGACTCTGATGTGGGAAGGGAAGGACAAATTAAAAATTGCACAATGTTCAAAATAGACCAATCTAATTTGTATAGTTTGGATAATACACATAGGTGGTCAAGCAAGTTTTAAAATGTAAGAAAATGATACATGTAAAATTCCCGATTGTGATTATCTGATGGGGGACCATCAGGGGAGTTTAGAGAGGATGCCTGAAAGCTACTGGTAGCACTCTACTTTTGAGGCTGAGTGGTGAGCTCATAGGTGATCATTTCATTATTTTCATAGTGTATATATTCATAATATGTGCTCTTTAAAGGTACTATATCATTTTTAAAGGAATATGATGAAGCAACTATGTTTTCAGTGTTTTTGTTTGTTTTGTTTTGTTATCCCAGAGATTAAACCCAAGACCACTTAACCACTGAGCCACATCCCCAGCCCTTCTTATTTTTTAATTTGAGACAGGCTCTCAGTAAGTTGCTTAGGGCCTCACTAAATTGCTGAGGCTGGGCTTGAATTTGCAATCTTCCTACCTCAGCCTCCCCACTCACTGGGATTACAGGCATATACCACCATGCCCTGCTCAGGTAATAATTTTAAACAATATTTCTGGCTGGGTGTGATGACGTATACCTATAATCCCAGAAACTTGAGACACTGAGGCAGGAGGATCACCAGTTCCAGACCAGCAAGACCCTCAGCAACTTAGTGATACTCATAGCAATTTAGCAGGAACAGGTCTCAGAATAAAAAATAAAAAGGGCTAGGGATGTAGCTCAGTGGTAATGGGCCTCTGGGTTCAATTGCCAGTACCAAAAAAAATTTTTTTCTGTATAGTAATGATGATCCTTTAGAAAATGCTTTCACATATACTTTCTCATTTATTTCTCACAACAATCTTGCCTGGTTAGTAGGGTTATTTCCCATTTTTATAAAAAATATGTTGAGATTCATAGGTCAAATTCATTCATTGCTGATCCAATATTTAAGTGTCAGAAAAGGAAAATCCTAAAGTCTGATACCAAAGCAGTAATTTCCCAAAACCTATGTTTGCGTATATCATTAGTATTCCTGTGCCTGTGGTTGAATTATAGTAATGCTTAACATTAATTAAGTACTGAATGCTATTCTACATGCTCATGGTGCATTATATCATTAATCCTCATGTGAGATATGTATGATTATTATAATGACCATTTGACAGGTGAGAAACTGATAGTGTGATTAAATAGTTTGTCAACAATAAGTGGCAGACATTGATCTCATTATCTCCAAACTTCGGTCCTTAAGCACTATGCAATTCATCACCTATAAAACAGACAGAATTCCCAAGAATTATAGCAGTCATGTTAGATCTTCATTATTTGTGTATTCCATATTTGTGAATCACCTACTCGCTTAAATTTATCTGCAAGTGTAACAGTGGTTCACTTTGTGCTTTGACTACATCCTTTGTTGCTCTGAAACTGACATGTGTTTTCTTTTTCCAGACCTTCTCCTCACTGATCTTCTTCTGCCTGATCTTCTCCTCCCTGATCTTCTACTCCCTAATCTTATCTTCTCTGATCTTCTCCTTAATCTCTCCTCCCTAATCTAGGGAAACCGATTTCTCCGAATCACCTCTTTAAAAAAACCCTGTTCCCCATGACAGGGAGAATCACAGCCTCTGGAACTGAAGCACCCTGTGTTTCTCCTTTGCTAGCAAAACAATAAAACTTCTTTTTCCTTTTTATCAAAATCATGTCCTCATTATTGGATTGGCACTAGGGACAAAGACCAAGCTTTAAGTCCCCGGACATACAAGTAATCTAGCCAAGGTCAAACAAGGTGACTCTACATTCTTATTTCATTTTTTGTAATATTCATGAGTGTCCTTTTCATGGTCTATTTAGTGCCACCATTTTTTTTTTACATTTTTGTGGGGGTTTTTGGTGATTTCACCATTTTTTTAAATGCCTCCAGGCATCAGACCAAAGTACTGCCTCAGCTTCCTAAGCATAATACTTTGTTACATCTTGCAGAGAAAGTGTGTGAGATAAACCTTTTTCAAGTATAAATTATAGTGCTGTTGTTAGAAAAGTCAATATTAATGAATTGAAAACATTTTAAAGCTGGGCTTGGTGGTGCACACCTATAATCTCAGCAGCTCAGGAGCCTGAGGCAGAAGGATTGTGAGTTTGAGGCCAGCCTTAGCAATTTTGAAAGGCCCTAAGCATCTTAACCAGATCCTGTCTCAAATTGACTCAAAAATTTATCTTGACTTATATTTATGAGAGTCATCTACCTCTCAGTGGTCCTCCTCTAAAAAAAAGTCTACCTCAAAAAAAAAAAGTTCCTATGACTTCTGTTACACTGAACATTTGTCTCCTTGTCCACTTTCAATTTCATAAAACTAAAGTCACAAAGGATATTAAGGAATGGTTCCTAAATTCAGATTTCTTTCCCTCCAACTAGCCTCCCCTCTCTAGCTGTCCTGGATACTTACTATACTAGAAAAATCAATAACCAATATATCAATAGAAGCAAAGTCTGTTAGATTTTCTTTAAAACATAAGTTTGGCTGAATTATCATGCCAAATCTGGTAGATTTATTGCAAGATCCAAGCAGAGGTGTTTCTGCTATTTGTTATTATGATGAAATTAACACTTTAAAAAGAAAAAGAAATTAACACTTTTCTGTTTTGTTTTGTTCACTTTCAACTGAATTAATTGCTGGTCAACTTTGATCTTCAATTTGTGTTCCTACCTGCTTTACTCTATCTGGATAATTCGGCATTTCTACTCTAGGAAGAAAAGTATATATCTAATCTACATCTCTGAAGGCTAAGGGTTAAGATTTTTTTTTTTAATATTTTTTTAGTTGTTGATGGACACAATGTCTTTATTTTATTGTTTTGTATGTGGTGCTGAGGATCGAACCCAGGGCCTCACGCATGCAAGGCAAGCACTCTACCGCTGAGCTACAATCCCAGCCCAAGGGTTAAGATTTGATGTGTCCAAAAAGATGTGATTTAACACTGGGAAGGGAATATTCTGTGATTTATTGGGTTCACATCCGATATAATACAATGATGTTCATCTAATAAGCAACTGGAATTCGTATTCTTTTTTTGACCTAATAACCACTAACATTTGTTGCGTTTACATGCTGGCGCTGTTTTAAGTGTTTTGGATGTATTAATTAATTTTTTACAAACAGTCCTATAGAGCAGGTAATGAATACTGCCTGAATCAATCATTGTGTAGCCAGGATATTTTAAAACCATTATAGGTACTTCAAACAGGGTATTTTACACAAGGACTTAGTTGCACATATTTTGAAAGATTCAAAGGAATAAGAAGGGATAACATGGTGCTTTCTGTGTATTAAAACCTGCAGAAGATTGCTTCCCTAGAATTGAAAAAGAAAAATATGACAGAATATAAACTAGAACGGGCAAGTATGGTTAAAGGCTCTTGTTGCCACTTTTAACAAGAATCTAGGAGCCTATAGGCTTATTGCCTCTGCTACTGCTACTATAAGAACCAGTAATCCTGCTGGAGCCCACAGTTGCCAGCAGCCATGCCAAACCTGCCACCTCCATTGCAGGAGTCTCCCAGAGTTTTCTGCTGCTGCTGGAGCCAGAAGGTAAATGATTTCCTTTTCTCTCTTCTTGTTTTTGTTTCAAATTTTTTAATTATAAATTCCATTTTCTTTCTTTTTTTCGGGGGGAGGTTTGCTGGGGATTTAACCCACGGGTGCTTAATCACTGAGACACATCCCCAGTCCCTTTTTGTATTTTATTTAGAGACAAGATCTCACTGAACTGCTTAAGGCCTCGCTAAATTACTGAGACTGGCTTTGAACTTGCAATCCTCCTGCCTTAGCCTCCGGAGCAGCTGGGATTGTAGGCATGCACTACAGTACCCTGCCTCCAGTTAATTTTAATCATTATCATTATTTCCCTTTGCTGACCAGTCATAGCATTTATCTTTGCCATCCATAGTTTTTGTGTTTGGTTATATTTAATTTAGAATATAGATTTTTTCACATGATGTATTAATAAATATCAATTTCCCTGAGATCCTTAAGGACAGTAACTTAGCCGGGAGCGGTGGCACAAGCCTGTAATCCCAGCACTTAGGGAGGCTGAGATAGGAGAATCGCGAGTTCAAAGCCAGCCTCAGCAATGGTGAGGTGCTAAGCAACTCAGTGAGACCCTGTCTCTACATAAAACACAAAATAGGGCTGGGGTTGTGGCTCAGTGGTCCAGTGCCCCTGAGTTCAATCCCCAGTACCAAAAAAAAAAAAGGACAGTAACTTTCTCATACATACTTTTAATTATCTCAGACAAAACAGGCTAGAAATTATATGATTCTAAAATTTGTATTTTGTCCAAATAAAATTTAATTTATATTTCCATCAATGACAATAATGATTAATAAGAATTAATGAATAATTAATGTAAGGTTCTAATATAGCAGTCTTTATAATATATATTCAAGATTTCATTTAGCCAGTCATGGTGGCGCATACCCGTAATCCCAGCTAATAGCAAGGCTGAGGCAGGAGGATAGAAAGTTTAAAGCCAGTCTCAGCAACTGAGCAAGACCCTGTCTCAAAATAAATAAATAAATAGGCCTAAGGATGTGGCTCAGTGTTTAAGCACTCTAGATTCAATTCCTGGTACCAAAAAGAAAAAAAGAAAAAGGAAAAGAGGCCGGGCGTGGTGGCTCACGCTTGTAATCCCAGCACTTTGGGAGGCTGAGACAGGAGAATCGCAAGTTCAAAGCCAGCCTCAGCAACGGTGAGGCGCTAAGCAACTCAGTGAGACCCTGTCTCTACATAAAACACAAAATAGGGCTGGGGATGTGGCTCAGTGGTCGAGTACCCCTGAGTTCAATCCTTGGTACAAAAAAAACTACCTGTGATTTTGGGCTGGAGTTGTGGCTCAGTGGTAGAGCACTTTCCTAGCATGTGTGAGGCACTGGGTTTGATTCTCAGCACCGCATATAAACAAATGAATAAAAAATAAATGTCCATCAACATCTAAAAAGTATTTTTTTAAAAAAGGAAAAGATTTCAGTTTTACACAAGGCATCTAATCTCTGCTTAGAAATTTATAGTTAGATATTCAAAAAAGAACAAAACAGAACCACATAAACTCCCTTAGAGTGTTCCATGTTAATACACAAAACAACTCATAATTTACATAGCGAGATGTCATCCAAAAACAGAAATATTATTCACAAGATGTTTTCAATGATTTCCTTTTGGGAGAGTATGATATAGCCCAGTGGTAGAGTGTTTGCTTGCTGAGTGTATGTGAGGCCCTGGGTTTGAGCCCTGCACCTAAAAAATAAACAAACAAACAAATAAATAACAAATGAATAAAATTCCCTGAGCAGAAGCAGTAGCCTGGGCCTATAATCCCAGCTACTCATGAGACGGAGGCAGGAGGATGGAGAGTTCAAGGACAACTTGGGCTATAATATAGTGGGACCTTGTCTCCAAAAAAACAAAAGAAAATCATAAAATGTTTTTCTTCCTGACCTGAAAATCCAGAAATCACAGCTGGGAGTTTGTCAAAGTGGTTTGAATTGCTATAAAACCTTTAAAGAAATGAAATCAATAAAACTGAATCCACATCAGAAACAACTTTAAGGACTCCCATGAACTCTCTCAGTTATATTCAGGTGTCAACATCATTTTCAAACATTCATTCATGCGTTGGTGCCTAATCCAAATTCATGGTCTAGTAGGACAGAGAGACAGATAAATTATTTTAATCACTAGTATTTTCTGTCAGATTGTACTCTTCCTTAAATTCCAGCTCAAGTGCTGCCTCTTTAATGAATCATCTTCCTGTTTGCTTCAGTGAGAATTCCATGTTCCCCAAGTACATTGTACCCTCCTAGCAGTCTCCACTGTGATATCATTATATAGATTTCTCAAAGCTTCTGCATCCTCTCTAGAGCAGAAAATTGTGTTTATAGTGGGACCAAAGCACATGTTTATGATATTAGTGGTAAAAACTTTATCTTCTGAAAGTTTAAAAGATATGCTCATCACTGGGCATGGTGGTGGACACCTATAATCAATCCCAGCTACTGGGAAGGTTAGGGCAAGAAGATCACAAGTTCAAGGACAGTGTGGGCAGCTGAGAGAAACTGTCACAAAATAAAAAGGGCTGGGGATGTAGCTTAGTGGTACCCCAGTACTATAAATAAATAAATAAATAAATAGAATACACACATATGTACACACAGTAATCCTATCTCTCTTTTGTATGTTTTCTGAATACATTTCATCACTCAATATTTACAGATATTAGAGGACAAGCAAACAAAAAATAAGTAATTAAATTATGTATACTGATACAGAAATTTGTCTTGATATACTGTTAAATGAAAAACTAAGTCATATCATCACATATAAATTATAGTATTATTTTTTTTCCAAGCTACCCTTTTTAAAAAATGTGTGCTATGTTTAGAAAAAATCAGAAAGAATGAACATTAGACTATTAAAAATTGTTACTTCTGGCCACAAAATAAAAAATGAAAGCTTCCTTTTTTTGAATCTTTTATATTTCTGCATTATTTCAATTTATATGTTTTTACTATTTTTAATTAGATTATAATAACAATAGAAATAACTTAAATACTTCAACTCTTGGCATTTTTGTTAGGTCTTTCTGCCTCAAAAATATTCCAAAATGGATTGTTTGACTGCAGAATGAGCTGATGTCATTGTTTAGATACGTTGATCAATATGGAATAAAGCCTTTATCACAGACAACAGTGTTCACAAATGTTTGACCCAAATAAACTTTATGTCATATGCATACATGTGAAAGAGTGATGTGATGGAGGAAGAATTCCTTACTTTGCGTACTTTAAGCAGGAGTGACCTTCAGTTTTTGGCACTCCACCTGATGAATCATAACCTCAACTCTTGCCATACTCCAGTCTCTCTCCCACCTACCTGCCTTTGGCTGTGCTGCACATACGCTCTCACCTTTTCCCTTCTTCTGCCTTTAGAAGTTGTGTAGTTACTTAAGAACTTGCTCGCATCTTCTGTCTGTCTGAAGATTTTCCCAGATTGTCCCCTACCTATTATGTTCTATTATTTTAGTACTATTTTTATTTCTATTACTATACAAAGTGTGAGTTATACTATAGTTTATGTGTGCATATGTGAATTGTGTGTGCATATGTGAATACATATACCTTCTTGTTTGTGAAATTTTAGGAATTAGAATATTGTCTAATTCATCCTGATTTGGGCATGGTATTTTTTTATACACACTTAACCTTAAAGAGATATTATCTGAGATGAATTAAAAGCATTTATGCATGTCATTCCTTAATAACCACCCCCCTTTTCAATAGGGTCAATTTTTTGTATTTATAAAACAAAACAAAAGCAAAAGTCATAAAATAAGAAGTTTATGTACAGAAGTTCTCTTTCCTAATTGTACTCTGTGTCCTTCAGGAAACATCTCTCAAACTCTCCCACTTCTTCTTTTCTTATCTAAGCCACTTAGAAATGACTTACTTAGAAATTCTTCCTGTGAACTCAGACAGTGGTCTAGATCACGAGGCTGACTGCCATCAGAAACAGAGAGGGGAAAGAGAGAGAACTCAGCAAGTTGCTTAAACATACTTCATGACTTCATTGTGGCTAAGTGTGGAGGTCAGTCAGGATTCCTGGGGACCTGCAGATTGGTGCTGAAGTCTTGGGTTTTTTGGTAAGAAAACCTAAATTAATCTGACAACTTGTACTTAGCCTGCTTTGCTTATTGCAGATAAGAATTTCAGGGTTATTATCTCCTATTTTCCTCTATTCCTTCCTCATCTTTTATTTTTCTTGTCTTATCCTTTGTCTGCTTTTATTTTTCTAAGTATTTCATATTCCAATTGTCTTTGCTTTTAACATCAGCATTCTGGAAATAATAGTGAATTTTTATGCCATTCTCCCCTGTTTTTTCGGGGAGGTGGTTACCAGTGATTGAAACCAGGGGTGCTTAATCACAGAGTCACATCCCCAGCCCTTTTTATTTTTTTATTTTTGAGACAGGGTCCTGCTAAGTTGTTTAGAGGCCCGCTAAGTTGCTGAGGCTGCCTTTGAACTTGGATACCTCCTGCCTCAGCCTCCCAAGTTGCAGGAACTACAGGCATTCACCACTGTGCCTGGCTCATTTTTCCCTCTCTTGTCTATGTTTCACCTGCTACTCTTTGATTTTTGATTCCAGCTTTCCCCATTAGTTTTAGGTTTTTTGTTTTTTGTTTTTTAATCATTGATTACACACACATATACACACACAGAATTCTCATTCTATTTCCCTCTTTTATTTTTCTTCTGTTCTTCCCATTTCTTATTGTAACTGCCTCTGTCATCCTATCATTACTATTTGATTCTGGGATAAAATAGTTTTCCCTTCCTTATCATAGATGAATTTTAATTTCAGGATTTTATCTTTTTAATTACTATTGACTACTTCTGTAATGAAATCTAAGAAAAAGTTATTTACTAATCTTTTTTTAAAATGTTTTTTAGTTGTCGATTGGCCTTTATTTATTCATTTATTTATATTCAGTGCTGAGGATCAAACCCAGTGCCTCCCATATGTGAGGCGAACGCTCCGCCACTGAGCCACAATTAGTAAATTCCCACTATTTACTAATCTTAAACAGAGGTATTTTTTAGCTAAAGCTTGAAGAAATGTAAAACATGACCTTGCTCTGAAGGACTTTTAAGTCCTGTCTCATATATACTTTCACTTCAAGACAGATAATATGTGATAATATAGCATATACAGATAACTTCTCTCATATTGGAATTTTGCTCTTTTCAACTCTTGTATTTCAGTTTGTGCAGTGCCCTGTATTAGCAATACTGCATGTTTTTTACTTATATAATGCTTTGCAGTGAAAAGAGAATTGGCCTGACACTCAGAGGACCTAGCATCTGAGAACCTCCTGAGTTGTGATTATGTGAAAATGACCTAATCTACTGAGTTTCAATATCAAAAACTACAAGACAGAACTAGACATGATTGTTAAGTTTTCTTCCAGTCCTAGAAATCTATGATTTTACCCTTCTTTCACTCTCTTATGGATCTATGCGTAAGTCTGTATGCATCTGCATAAATGGTGCAAAAGATCAAGGTAGGTGCCATTCACAACAGGGAAGGCACTCGTGGGAGGGAAGGAAGAGCTCATAATAGGACTTGAATATTTTAGTAGAAAAGGCCACAGAAAGGAGAATGGGAATCATTTCTTCTTTTATATTTTGTTGACTCGTTATTTTAACTTCTGCTAATCCTATATAGCCTTTGAAAATATTTGTTTAACTCAGCAGAACTACTTTCAAGTCACGAAAACATTTTGGGCCTCTATAAAAAAAAAATGTGGAGTGTTATTGTATCGAGTAAGAATCAAGAACTGAAAAAAATAAAAAGGAACTTAGAAGCAACAGCATAGGAATTAAAAAAGCAGCCATAATAAGGATTAAATGGATAAGAATTTGAATTTTAAATTTAATTAAAGATGAAGAGAAAGCTAACCAGACACATTGGCACACATCTGTACCCCAGCAGCTCAGGAGGCTGAGGCAGGAAGATCGTGAGTTTAAAGCCAGCCTCACCAACTTAGTGAGGCCCTAAGCAACTTAGACCCTGTCTCAAAATAAAAATAAAAGGGGGCTGGGGATGTGGCTCAGTACCACATCAGGTACTGGTTAAGTACCTCTGGGTTCAAGCCCCAGTACCAAAAAAAAAAAAAAGAAAGAAAGAAAAAGAAAAGTCAGCCTCAGAGATGAGCACTCATCCATTCAAGTTATATTTAGCCTTTATGTCATATAAGGTACTATGTTAAATTCTGTGGAACAATTATTTATGCAGAAGACTATTTTACCATCATGAAATTTAAGAACCTAGCATCTGAGAATGATAGATAAGACAGCCACAATCATAATTATAACATAAGATAAAAATGTACCATGGCATAGCAAATATGAAAAAAGATTCAAAAACAACTAATAGACTAAAGAATTAATTTCTGAATAGTATTACAAGAGATGATTTCAAGGAGATATAATATTTGAGCTTGACCTTGAGGAATAAGTAGTATTTTAATAGGTAGAGATTAAGGATGGAAGAAAGAAGAGGCTAAATGAAAGATACAATTCCAGATAGAAGTAAACAGTGTTAGCTGGGCACGGTGGCGCAAGCCTGTAATCCCAGCATTTAGGGAGGCTGAGACAGGAGAATAGCGAGTTCAAAGCCAGCCTCAGCAATGGCAAGGCGCTAAGCAACTCAGTGAGACCCTGTCTCTACATAAAACACAAAATAGGGCTGGAGATGTGGCTCAGTGGTTGAGTGCCCCTGAGTTCAATCTCCAGTACCAAAAAAAAAAAAAATTATAAAATGTATTTTGGCGGCAGTTGAAAAATACTTGGCCAAAGACTAGATATTCCTTAAAGTACAATCTTACTGTATAATGTGAAGACTGCTAACTGAAAACTGAAAAAAGTTTACAAAACAATATGTATTTACACCCCTATTTGTAGCTGCTTTATTCACAACAGCCTAAAGGTGGAAGGAATCTGAAAGTCCACTGACAGATGATTTCATAAACTCCTGTTTGTGCATTGGAATATTAGCCTTAAAAAGGAAGAGAATAATGACACATTCCACAACATGAAGGTTCAATGGGGAAAAAAAAAACCATGCACAAAAAGAAAAAGACTGCATGATTTCATTTACATGAAGTATGTAAAGTGGTCAAATTCGTAAAAATTGAAAGAATGTTGGTTGCCAGGGGCAGCGATGAGGAGGAAACTGGGGATTGCTTCATGGGTACAGAGTTTCCGTTTTGCAATATGAGAAAGTTCTGGTAATTTCACAACAATGTGAATGCAGTAAATACTGAACTATACACTTAAGAATGGTTAAGGCAGAGTGCAATGGTACATGCCTGTGCTGGCAGCTACTCAGGCTGGAGGAACATAAGTTTGAGGAAAGTTTGACAACCTAGTGAGACCCTGTCTCCAAATAAATTTTAAAAAGCTGAAGATGTGCCAGGCCCTGAATTTAATCCCCAATGCTGAGAAGAAAGAAAAGAAAGAAAGAAAGAAAGGAGGGAGGGAGGGAGGGAGGGAGGAAGAAAGAAAGAGAAAGGGGGAAGGAGGGAGGGAAAGAAAGAAAGAAAGGGAGAGAGAGAGAAAGAGAGAAAGGGGGAAGGAGGGAGGGAAAGAAAGAAAGAAAGGGAGAGAGAGAGAAAGAGAGAAAGGGGGAAGGAGGGAGGGAAAGAAAGAAGGGGGGAGGGAAGGAAGGAAGGAGGGAGAGAGGGAAGGAGGAAAGGAGGGAAGGAAAGAAAAAACCAAGATGGTAAATTTTGTATTGTGTGTTTTACAATTAAATTTTTTTAAAAAACATTAATGGTATGATCTAATTTTGTTAAACTTTGTTTAACAAAAAAAATACATGCATATACATATGTATACATACATGTATATGAAAAAAGATCCAAAGGATATAAATTAAGATACTTAAGTAGTAATCACTGGCTGGTGGATATGACATTTTTATTTTCTTTTTTTTTTTGGTACTGGGGATTGAACCCAGGTGCACTCAACAACTGAGCCACATCCCCAGTCTTTATTGTATTTTATTTAGAGACAAGGTCTCACTGAGTTGCTTAGGGCCTCACTAACTTGCTAAGGCTTGGCTTTGAACTCGGGATCCTCCTGCCTCAGCCTCCAGAGCCGCTGGGTTTACAGGCGTAAGCCACTGCGTCCAGCTCATTTTCTTAATTTTATTTGTCTGTTTCCAACTCTCTTCATGCCTATTTTCTGCTTTTGTAATAATAAAGCTATTTTTCCCAAATTATACTCATAAAACACAAATAAGAAAGAAATGATGTGTGTTAAAGCAGTCAGTGCAAACAGCGTCAATAACTTGATAAATCTGATAGTAAAAGGACATGAAGTTGCATCTGAAAGACAAAACTGAGTGGAGACTCCCCCTTTTTGTGGTGGATGAGTCCTTTAAAGTCTGCTAAAGGGAATAGATCCAACTTTTGCCCTCAAAGAAATGAAAATAAATAAAGTTAAAAATTTACATATCCTTTTATAAGGTGAAGCTTCCAAAAGCCCTTTCATCACATCATGTTGGGAACCACAAGTGCCAGAAGTTTTTGTTTACTCATTTAGCTTACTTTTTTTTTTTTTTTTAATATTTTTGTTTTTTTTAGTTGTAGATGAACACAATATCTTTATTTATTTTATGTGGTGCTGAGGATCGAACCCAGTGCCTCACGTATGCAAGGCAAGCGCTCAACCGCTGAGCCATAACCCCAGCCCCTCATTTAGCTTACTTTTTGTTTTTAATAGGGAACATGGAGTGAGTCAGTAGAAAATGAGAGATGAAATTACCAAACAAACAAACAAAAACAACCACCACCACCAGAAATTTGACTGATACAGACTTCTAAGTGAATTTGCTATTTTTGATACACATTTAAATCTATACAGCAGATTTAAGTTGTCTGTCAGAAAATGTTCTGTGTGGTCTAATATGAAGTCAAGTGTTATGGTTTGGATATGTGGTGTCCCCACAGCTCCTGCATGAAACAATACAAGAATATTCAGAAGTGAAATGATTGAATTATGAGAGTTGCGACCCAATCAGTGGATTAATTCATGGATTAATTGGATATATGCAGATAAGGTGTGGCTGGAGGAAGTAGGTCACTGGGGGGCATGCCTTTGGAGTTTACATTTACTCCTGGTAAATGGAGTGTGCTCCCTCTGTCTGTCTCTCTTTCCCTCTCTCTCTCTATCCCTTTCTCGCCTCGCCTCCTTCCTGGTTGCCATGTACTGAGCTGCTTTCCTCTGCCATGCCCTTCTGCCATGAAATTCTGCCTCACTTCTGAAAGCATAAGCCAAATAAACTTTTCCTTCTCTAAGTTGTTCTTTTTTTGGGGGGAGGGGGGTACCAGGGGTTGAACTCAGGGGCACTCAACCACTGAACCACATCCCCAGCCCTATTTCGTGTTTTATGTAGAGACAGGGTCTCACTGAGTTGCTTAGTGCCTCACCTTTGCTGAGGCTGGCTTTGAACTCGGGATTCTCCTGTCTCAGCCTCCCAAAGTGCTGGGATTACAAGCGTGAGCCACCACACCCGGCTTCTAAATTGTTCTTTGTCAGGTCTTTTGGTCACAGTGATGCAAAGCTGCCTAAAGCATCAAGGAATACAAACAAAAACATTGTGAAGGCCTTCTGGCTTTGTGGTGCCACATCATTATGTAGGAAGGTTAGGATTTTAAGAATACACATTTTACACAGATACTGTTAGTTATGACATTTTCTTTCATCTTTTTGCAGAAGTCTAGCAATGGAGTCCTTCTCTGCTGAGACCAATTCAACTGACCTACTCGACCAGCCTTTGTATAATCCCCAAGTAATTCTCTCCATGGTCATTCTTGGCCTCACTCTTTTATTAGGATTGCCAGGCAATGGGCTGGTGTTATGGGTGGCTGGCCTAAAGATGCGGCGGACAGTGAACACAGTTTGGTTTCTCCATCTCACCCTGGCAGATTTTCTTTGCTGCCTCTCCTTGCCCTTCTCCCTGGCTCACTTAGCTCTCCGGGGATACTGGCCCTATGGCTGGTTCCTGTGCAAGCTTCTCCCTTCCATCATCATCCTCAACATGTTTGCCAGTGTCCTCCTGCTGACTGCCATTAGCCTGGACCGATGTCTGATGGTACTCCGGCCAATCTGGTGTCAGAACCATAGGACTGTAAGGACAGCTTGCGCTATTTGCGGGTGTATTTGGATGGTGTCTTTTGTAATGTGTATTCCTGTGTTCATGTACCGGGAAACATTCACTGTAGGCAATTTTACAACCTGTAGCTACAGTTTTGATCTTCCCGATTGGGACTACACCTATGATCTAGATGTACTGGAAAATGGGTCTCTTATTGACTCCATTGTTCAGCAGTTTGAAAAAACGAATTATACGTTAGATTCTTCCTATTTCCAAACAAATGATTATCCTTGGACAGTTCCCACCATCCTTCAATCTCAAACACTTCAAAGACCTTCTGGAGATTTGATCTCTGTGGAGTCAGCAAGATTATCTAGTCAACATCCATCTTACAATATGCTTACGCCTCCTGATATTTCACTGGCAAGTCCCAGTGGGTTTCTCATTGAAGATCACACAACTGACGCACTGCATAACCCTGATACTTTTCTCCCTACTGATTTAGACCTCTACCCCAGGGCTTCTAGTGATGCATCGTATGAGCCTGACCTATCACAAGATTTCCAGGATTATAGTTTAGGCCAATTCACAAATGACAGTCAAGTGCTAAAACCTATGGTGGCAATACCTATCACAAGATTAGTGGTGGGTTTTTTGCTGCCTTTTATTATCATGGTGTGCTGTTACAGCCTCATCGTTTTTCGAATGCGACGGAGCCAATTAGCAAAGTCTCGGAGCAAAACTTTACGAGTGACTGTGGTGGTGGTGACTGTATTTCTTGTCTGCTGGACTCCATACCATATTATTGGAGTCCTATTATTGGTTATTAACCAAGAATCTCCCTTGAGGATACATCTGTTGTACTGGGACCACGTGGCCATTGCTCTAGCATCTGCCAATAGTTGTTTGAATCCCTTCCTTTATGCTTTCTTGGGGAAAGATTTTAGGAAGAAAGCAAGACAGTCCATGAAGGGTATTTTGGAGGCAGCCTTCAGTGAGGAACTCACACACTCTACCAGCTGTCCCCAAAACAAAGTCTTTTCAGAAAGGAATAGCATCAGCACAGCTGTGTGAAAATACAGAGCTACCTAATGGAGGAGATAATTGCAGGTGAGCAGGAGACTTCAGAAACCATCACATAATCAACCCAGCAATTCTCAAAATGTGGTCCCAAATTACTGGTATCAGCATCAACTGGAAACTTGTTAGAAATTCAATTCCCAAGCTTCCATCACTGAATCAGAATCTCTGGGAGGGGAGGGCCATTGTTTCAACGGGCCCTCTTATTTCTGATTGACACTGAATTGGAGAATCATTATAAAAATTAGTCTGTTTCTATCCCTGGCTAAGCCACGTGAGATAAAAAAGAATCTAGTCTTGTGCTCTACCACTGAGGTACATTCTCCCAGTCCCACACTTTTTTTTTCCCCCCTGACACAGGTTCTCACTAAGTTGCTTAGGGTCTCACTAATTTGCTGAGGCTGGCTTTTAACTTGCATGCCTCAGCCTCTTGAGTAACTGAAATTAAAGGCATACACCACCATGCCCCCGGCCTAGTCTATTTTTAAATGTTTCCATCAGTAAGTTTTTTCTTTAGCATTATGTAAATCCTTTTCCATATTACCAACATAAGATCATTTCTTCTTGTCCTACTCCAGTGGAGGATAATCATTTATTCTATATGACTTTGTTATGATATTGGTGGTGACGGTTTTAAATGAAAATAAGTTGTAAAAAGAAAAGGCATATGAAAACAAGGAGTTATGTGCCTGAGTCTGGAGCAGAGTACAATGCTAGATGTCTGCTGCTGGGAATACCCCAGATATAGGACATGGTAACTCAAAGTTTCCAAGATTACCGCTAAATGAGCATCTATTGTGTGAATGTAGACTATAGATACATCTAAAAACTTACTTATGAAATGGTAAGGAAACCATGGTTTGGGGAGCTCTCTATTTGTTTATTCTATCTGCCTACTGATAAAAGTATCTATCTTCCATTTCTTTTAAATTTCTTAATTGTTCCCCTGTTCTTGATCTCCTTCCACATCAGACTTTGTGCCTCAAGTAACCTCTAATTTTATAAGATTCTAGTTAGTCTTCTTGCCCCAAATTCATACTTTTTAAGGAACTTATTTCAAATGAAAGGAGAAAGAATGGAGGATGAAGCAGCATTTCTTTAATTCACTGAAAAATGACTGAGAACCCTGACAGGAATACCATCAAAAAAGTGTTTTAAACATGGCTCCAGGTCTCTTTCATACCCAAATTACCAGACATAGCTTTTAAGTTTTTATTATTATTTTGCTACCAGGCATTGAACCCAGGGGTGGTTTACCACTGATTTATATCCATCGTCCTTTTTTGAAATTTTGAGACAGTGTCTGTTTAAGTTGGTAAGGGCCTCACTAAGTTGCTGAGGCTTCTGAACTTACAATTCTTCTGCCTCAGCCTCTAGGGCCCCTGGAATTACAGGCATGTGCCACTTGCCCAGCAGCTTTTAAGCTTTTAAAATTCATCTTTATATTTACCAAGTAATAGTAATATATACATCTAATTATTAAAGAATTTGAGGATTATAATAAAATGAGGCCTTCTATTCCACTGCCCCCAAACTCCCACCTCCCACTCTCATTTCCCAGAGATAATCCTTGTAACAATTTTAGATATTTCTCCTGATATTGACCATGTTCCTAAGTAATGTGTTTTTTGCAACTGTTTTTGTAGACATAATAAATGACTCCTTGTTTTGAAAGATGAAGATTTTTATCCAGATATCTTCATATTTCTAAAATAGCTTATTCAACATGCCAACTTTCATAATTTGCTCATGACCACAAATTTTTCTTCTTTTTATATATTCCAACTTATATAGTTTTCCTAAAAAAAATTTATGAACATATACATATTAATGGGGTTTGATGTGATATTTACATACATGCATACAGCATGCACTGATCAAATCCAACTACCCTTTTCCCATCACACACACCTCCCACCACCACATCACATAAACACACCTTTCCCAATCTCTAGTAATCACAATTTTACTTTCAGATCAACTTTTTAACCTCTGCCTATGAGACTGAACATGCAGTACTTGTCTGTGTCTAGCTTATTTCCCTTAACGTAATGTACTCCGGTTCCATTCGTGTTGCTGCAAATGACAGGATTTCATTTCTCTTTATGGCTGAAAAATACTCTATTGTGTATGTATACTACATTTTCTTTATCCATTCAATTGTCAGTGGGCATCTAGACTGATTCCATACCTTAGCTATTGTGAATAGTGCTGCAGTAAAACTTCTTTGGTTTCTAAAAAGCATTCTTCAATTCCTACCACCTTCTCTTTTTCCTCTATTTCATCATGTTAAACCTTTGAAATTTTGGCTTGTTTGTACCACAGCATAGCCTTATCTAAGTTGAGTATGACTTATTCTAAAAAAATAGAAAATGAGATATATTTTAGACTTTTAAGACATTATGATTTGCTCAATAATTGAGGTGAGGGTCTGGACTACAAATTTGTTGTAAAGTACTATGCAGAAAAATTTCAAACCACTTGGAATTTTTTTCAATTTGTGAGGTAATAATGTCTGACCCGATGTAAGATTTACAGAAATATCTTTTCAATGTAATTTGCTTATGAATTTCATGTGAATAATTTTTTTTTTTTTTTTTGCTCATGGATTCTTGCAAGTGTCAGAAATTCATGGATCCTTTTAATGGACATCACAAGGTGGGCCTACTCCGCCCATGAACCTGCAAGGGACTACTGACTCTTCCAACAATATTTAATATATTTATATTTATATAAATATTTTATATTTATATAAATATATTTAATAGCATTTAGTAGCATTTGAGCAAAGGACTGTTAAAGGCATACTTTGAATTATTCTTTCCATCAGTATTACCAAAAAAAAAGTCAGAGTCAACTAATTAAACCCAGTGGTGAGGTGTGGGAAAAAGACTAAAGAACAACTGAAACCAAAGGCTTTCACGTTTCTCCTCTCATACCTGGTAAAAAGAAATTGGAGACCAATACTAGTAAGATGAAACTGGAAACATTCTTTTTTTTTTTTTTTTTTTATTAAGAAAGCATGCAAAAAAAAAACACCCAACAACATCAACTTGTGAGACCGTACACCTCTTCCCAGCCTGCACCAATGCAAAGCATTATGGGTGGTATAAAGGACTCACAGACCAGAAACATGGGGGTTGAGGAGAGGAAACATGGGATGGTCAAGTTGCTACCAGATACTTGCTCCTTTTGTCCCTCTCCTCTGTTTTCTCCCTTATTTCCTCATATAGGCAGTGAGCTCCTGCAGTTTCCACACATCACCCAGTACAACAATGACTATACTTCATGTCCAACAATGCTGGACCAACAAGACAAAGTAGGATTCTTTCCATTTCGTGGAGGGAAAGGGAAACTGAGGCCCAAAGGAGTCAGATTTGTCTGTGCCATTTGGCAAGACTGAGTTTGGTGGAGAAAAGCTGGAATCTCAGGAGGTCTGCTGGCCAATCTCCAGTCCCAATCCCAAACTTGAGTTACTCTGGCTGACCACCGGGATTCTTAATGAGACTAGTTTTCAGAAGACACAGATAAACAAGGGGCATTTGTGTGTATGATTTAGCCAACCCTTCCTAACTCTGTATGGAACTGAATAGAAAGGAGCTGAGGAAAGAGGAGTGTTAATCTGTAAAGAAGGAATCTTGGGGAGAACTGAAGGGAAGTTGTATGTAGGATGCACCTTGAATGGAAGGAATAAGGAAGCGATGCCTAACGTAGGGAAACCAGGCAAAGGTATTTTGCCACCCTCTATGAAAAATGCTCCTTTCCCTAATGGAAAATATTGTGTCATACTTCAACCCCACTAAGTACTCACCAATGCAATGAGAAATTCAATCTACTCTCACCCTCGTTTCTTTGTTACAAAGGCTTCAAAGAAATAAAGTGCTCTTTAGTTAACTGCCCTCTCTTGCCCCTTTAATTCAGCCTCACTGGCCTTCTCCAACAAATTCTCACATATAACCCCCTTCCAAAGAAAGGAAAGGGGTAAATGAGGGGGGAAGCAGGAGACCAAAAGCCCAATATCTTGGATAAATGGATAAATAAAAGAATATGAACAAACAGCAGAAATCACAGAGGGCTGTGTCCATTCCCTACACTCTGTCCGGCAGCTTTCACAAAGGGAAAATTCAGTGAAACAGACGTAAAATTGTTCTTCCCTCTCTTTACTCAAATGCAACAATTAACATTAAATATACACTAAGAACTTTGCAGCAATAAATCATGGCCATTCCTGTTGAAGGAGACAAGTTATCCCTGTAACATCTGCTGGAAATTTCCCTTGGCCCTCCCTGGACTCCTTCTAATTTGCTCTCTTCTCCCAATTTCTTCCACTCATCAAGAACCTAACTGCAAAAGCTTCAGCTTTGATGATCTGGATTTCAAGAGTCACATTTTCCTATATAGTTAAATAAATGAAATATTCCCTATCCATATCTATGCCAGCTCCCTTTTCCTCTCCCCACCCTCCACTACCCATTCTAAAGGTGTGATTCTGCTATGATGTGGGAGAGAGATTCCCATATCATACCCAGGACATAATGAAACCCAGAGTATGAATGTCTTACTTTTTCTTTCTTGAGACTCCCAGAAAATGAAGGAAGAAAACAAGGTGGTTTAAAGATCAGGGCAAACAATTGGAGGGCAAAATGATATTTGCTCCATGGGAAAAGGCCACGGAGGATAATCTATAAAAGTAAGAGCTATCGTTAATTTTCAGAGAGAATTATTTTTAAAAAGCCAAAGTGGCTAAGTTGAAATCATCTCCAAGAAACCAGGCCTATGCTGAATCATTGTCCTCATGCCCAGCCATAGAAAAAGAGGTCAAGTCAAAGCCAGTTCAATTTCCTTAGAGAATGGGCTAGGGATAAGGCCATGAGAGCTTACGTGACATAGCAATATATACCCTATTTCACACTGATTTATATTCTATCACTTCTCCACAGTGTTCTACTCAACCCAATCCAGTCTCTAAATCCACTAAGATCTTATTGCCACCCTCCTGCATCTTATCCCTGATGGGGAATGAGGATTGTCAGAAGAAGTCAGGATTGATGGTATAAAAGGACAGGGACGAGCTCAGAGGACAGAATTAGCACCATTGAGTAAAACCTGCAAATTCATGGCTGCCAAGCAGTGTTTTAGACCCCTTCTACTCGACACTGTGGACTCTCCAGTCCTGAGCTGAAACAGACAGAACAGCAAACAACTTAAAGCTGGTAGGTGGGATTTGCATTGGGTTTCTCAGAGAGAAAGGTAAACCAGAAATTGAAACCTTTCTCTACAGTGATCATGGTATTGTCTTCCAACCTAATGCTTTTAAATTAGCAAGGGGTTGACACAGTCCATGGTGTAGGAACAGGAGATATGGGACAGTATATAACCAATAATAATAATAATTATAATAATAATAATAATAATGACAACATAATTAGAATAATAATAAAAGAATTAGGGAAAAAACAGGAAGGACAAGAGAAGAATGAGGCAAAAAAAGGGAATCATCTTCGGCAGCATCTTGCGGTGGATTCTCTGACAGAGAAAAAACAAAAGAGGATATATATCTGTATACAGGCAGGGGAAGGGATGGGCTGGGGTTGCTCTTTCTTCGTAGCCAGACTTCACCACCAGACCCTGGGCTGATGTCCACACTCTATTAAGTGATCAAGTCCCAGTCGAAGTCATCAGGGATCTCCTCACTGGCACCAGGAGCGGGGACCGGTGGCCGAGGGACCATATGGTGTGCTGTCAGGAAGAAAGAGAGTAAAAGAAGACTGGATGAAGAGTCTAGATAGACAGTGCTCAGCTCCAAATAATACCATGAAGAAGGCCTCATGCAGCTATTGCTTTATTAGCCTAGAGTTATTTTTTAATTTTTTAAAATATTTTTTTAGTTGTAGATGGACATAATATCTTTATTTTTATGTGGTGCTAAGGATTGAACCCAGTGCCTCATGCATGCGAGGCAAGTGCTCTACCACTGAGCTATAATCCCAGCCCCAGTCTAGAGTTATTTTTGTTGCAGGTCACCACTTTAGTAAGAGCTCAGAAAATAAACTAGAGGAAGCTAGGTTATATGACAATAAAATATCATGCTATCCAAATTTATATTATGAAGATTATTAGTAATGATAATATAACATAACAATGTAATATTACATGAAATAACAGTACATAAATTTGAATTTATAAGATGGGCACACTGGCACACCCCTGTAATCCCAGCTACTCAGGAGGCTGAGGCAGGCAGATCACAAGTTCAAGGCCAATCTGGGCAACTTAGTGAGATACTGTCTCAAAATAAAACATAAAAAAGGATGGGTATGTAGCTCAGAGGTAGAGCTCCCCTGGGTTCAATTCCTAGTACCACAAAAAGGAAAAAAAAAAGAGAGAGAGAGAAAGAAAGAAGAAAAGAAATTTATATTACATGGACAAAGAGTCAGATGTCACCACCAAAATTGAAAACATTTGTGATTATATAGGATTACAAGAGTGATTTTCCTAAAATGTATTTAAATGTAAAGGACCTGTTCATTTTATACTATCTATGGAAATTCAGTGTCTCCCCCACTTCCACCCCCACCATCAAAGTTCAGTCCCAGGCTAGGGGTATATCTCATTAGTGAGGTGCTTACCTAAAATGCATGAGGCCCTGGGCTCAATCCCCAGCACCGCAAAAAAATTAAAAAAGATAGTTTAATCCCAAGCCTCTGATATAACCGGTCAGGTGACAGAAAACAGCCACGTGCACAAAGCAGGTATGTTAGTAGAAAAATTAATTTTATTTGCCTGAATAAGTATATTTTCCATCTAGATTCTAAAGCTGTACATAAATATCCCACACATATACCTTTTGCTTATATTTATGCTTTTATTTCCTTTCATTATTGTAGTTACAAGTTAGTTTTAAAGTAAATCTAGAGCTGGGGGCATAACTTAATGATAGCGTGCTTATCTAGCATGCATAAGGCCCTAGGTTCAATTCCCAGCACTGCTAAATCAAAAAATAGATCAGACTTTTTTTTTTCTGGTACCAGGGATTGAACTCAGGGGCACTCGTCCACTGAGCCACATCCCCAGCCCTATTTTGTGTTTTATGTAGAGACAGGGTCTCACTGAGTTGCTTAGTGCCTTGCCATTGCTGAGGCTGGCTTTGAACTAAGCATTCTCCTGTCTCAGCCTCCCTAGTGCTGGGATTACAGGCTTGCGCCACCGCGCCCAGCTAGATCAGACTTTTTTAAGTTTCCCCTGATATATGCCTCCTATAAATAGCCCATCCCTATCCTTGGGCCTTGGGAATCATGATGGTTCACTCCCTTCTAGCAGGTGCAGGCAAAAGGACAGAGAGCAGACTGAGTCAGAAGAAAGCAAAACATCAGGGAGTCCTCAGTTGTTTCAGTGCTCAGTCCCAATTAACACTTCAAGAGAGTGAAACAAATCAAAACAACAACAACAACAACAAAAAAAAAGAATGAAACACCCTTCCTGGCTCTTACCTGGACGATTATATCCTGCTGAGTCCTGGGTAGGGACCGGGTACATTGGTGATGGACCAGGGTAGAGGTGGGGGCCTTGTGGATGTCCATAGGAGTTCACTGCCAGAACAAGACAAGAATTACTTGAGCGGGAGAATCATTGTACTCAACAAAGCAGGGAGAAAAAACTTGCAGCATTCTTCCCATCGATCTATATCTCCCTCCCTTTCCTGCCTTGTTCTATAGCTCCTGTGGGTATGAAGGCTTTCCACAAAAGTTATCAGCCTTCACTACTTAGGGTAAAAAAGAATGGAACTAAAAGTATGAAATGTCCAATATAAAAATGACCAATATAGAAACATGATCATCAAATCTCTCTCCTTTCAATGGTTTGATCCACCTACTATGATCCAGGCAAGGGTTACCGAGACACAATTTGTAATTAAATTTCTCTAATAAATTTTCTCCCCTTTCATAAGTAATTTTGATCTCCAAAAAGTCTGAAAAGGAATCACACAGTCTATTTCTTTTGCATTTTTCAGGACTCACTGATTCAACAGATAGACATTCAGTCAATGTGGCTAACAAACTAGTCCCACTGCTCAGTATGGATCACTGTCCATAAAATTATTTTTCTCATTTCTTTTTACCTTTTGTTCACCTTCCTTTTCATCACAGTCTCTATCCTGGGGCTTACTTTGTACAGTACCTTGGTTCATGGCTGGCTCCTGTTTGCCACTGGTGAGGGCACAGGAGTCAGTAATACGGGCAGGGGCTGGTGGCCGGTGGGAACCCCCTTGAGGAGGCATGTGACCAGTCTGAGTTAGGAAGTGGTTGAGGGAGTCACACAGATTGGCAATGTGATGCTGGTCGAGCGTCCAGTTCTTCTGCTCTGCCTGTCGTAGACTCTCCATGAGTTCTACAAATAGGAAAGCAAGCAATGCTAACTTTGCAGAAGCACCAGAGCCCCTACCAGACCTATCCCTATTTCACTGTTCCACCCACATCAAAAGTCAACACTGCCGGGTGCAGTGGTGCATGCCTGTAATTCTGGCAGCTGGGGAGGCTGAGGCAGGAGGATCGTGAGTTCAAAGCCAGCCTCAGCAAAAATTGAGGCACTAAGCAACTCAGTGAGATCTTGTCTCTAAATAAAATACAAAACAGGGCTGAGGATGTGGCTCAGTGGTCAATTGTCCCTGAGTTCAATCCCTAGCACCAACCCCTCCAAAAAAAAGCCAACACCACTGATAATAAGCATTAACAATTCAATTTAAGTGCTCTATATTTTCAAGCTCCCATTCTATTTGTTCTTTACCAAACTATTATTATAATTTCCATCTCACCAATGAATAAAACAAACTTTCAAAGTGATTGAATGTATTAGCTGTGGTCACACTATCAGGAAGTGGTGTCAAAACTACAAACAGTGGTTCAGGGTTTCTAAATTACAAGAGCCTTCCCTCTCCTAAAGATAAAACTGACTAGAAGAAATCATTGCCATATTTTGAGTTAGGGCAAAATTAATTTGAAGACATTATCAATATTATTCATATGTGTAATG
Source organism: Geosciurus inauris (assembly GCA_004024805.1). Taxonomy (NCBI): domain Eukaryota; kingdom Metazoa; phylum Chordata; class Mammalia; order Rodentia; family Sciuridae; genus Geosciurus; species Geosciurus inauris. The sequence continues at coordinate 117,867 of PVHX01002340.1, forward strand.
TGGAGGAGAAATAATGAAACACTTTGAATTTCCCTTACCCACCCCCTGTCATTCTATTGGATTTTTCTGCTTATTCTCTTCCTTCCAGTCATCATCCTTTAGGCACTAACCTGAGAACTGTGACTGCTCAATGCTGGACCAGTTAAGCCGATTCACCATCTTGAAGCTTTCCTTTAAGGAGTCAATATTGGAGCACCAATCAGGAGGAAAGGCTGTAAAGAAGAAAGTAGGTAGTGAGATAAAGTAAAGTATAAGACAGCAATCAACTGATAACAGACTGACTGCATGCAAGATTCTTGCAGTTACACAGGTTATCAGTTGCATTACAAAGACAGTTTTGGACTTTCCCTACCTGGAGATTTAGGACTGGTAAAGCTATCTGTTTTAAGTACAGCCCAGCTCACTGGCAAAAAAATTTTAACTGATATGCAAAAAAAAAATGCAAAAAAATTCTAACTGATCCACAAATATGGAAGGGAAACAATGAAACCCTTAGTCCTCAAATCCTCCACAAAATAGAGGTATACGCAGCAACTTCCACAGACTCAGTTAAGCTCTTAGGAGACGGAGGCTAAAAGACTCACTACTAATTTCTTAACCAACTACACCTCCATGGCAGGGTCGGAACAAGGGGCTCATTCACCCTTTTCTGGGCTTTCTCTACACCCTCCTTACTCACCGAAGCCAGTACTGTTGATGGGTGCCTGGCCTTGTGCCTGCTGCTGTGGTGGTGGCTGCTGTTGGGCAGGGTGGGAGTGGGGATGGTGCTGATGAGGATGGTAGCCTCCGTGCTGCAGTGGGGGTGGGTGCATGGCCATCACAGGGGGAGGCCCATAGCTTTCAGCCCCAGTTTGCTTTGCCCCTGGTGGGGTACAACCATCAGGGCTTGGGGTATGCAGTGGAGGGGCACCCCCTACAGTTGAGGGGCCCTGGGCTGGTGCCTGCTGTGGCTGTGGCTGTGGCTGTGACTGTTGGGGAGGTGGCTGTGGCTGCTGCTGCTGCTGCTGCTGCTGCTGTTGAGGTGGTGGCGGCTGTTGCTGCTGATACATGTAGTAGTTGCTAGAGGGTGACATGTCCCCCAGGAGAGACGAAAAGCCTGCAGGGTGAAGAAGAAGCAGGCATATGACTTAGTAATGCCTACTTCCTTAATTGGTATTTTCTGAGTCAAGATGGGGGATCTCAGACAGAAACTACAGAATTAACAGAAGGGTGTTCTGGGGCCCTCTGCCTACAATCCCAGCAACTTAGGAGGCTGAGGCAGGAGTATGGTAAGTTCGAGGCCAACCTGGGCAACAGCATGACTCTGTCTCAAAACAAAACAAAACAAAACAAAACAAAATGTTGGGGATGTACCTCAGTAGTAGAGTACTCCTGGGTTCAATCTCCAGTAAAAAGGAAGGAGGGGAGGGGAGGGAAAGGAAAAGAAAGGAAAGAAAAGAAGAATAGTGTAGAAATACAAGGATACCTGTGTCCCTCCTGGCAGATAACAGACTGGAAGGCAGTTAGGTTAGGGCAGGGCATTGGCTGTGTGGTGACTGGTGATACTTTAAAGGCCAGTGTGCACTAAGTATGCTTTTCAGGGATTCTGGTGTAGGCCAGGAATCATGGTTTCAAAAATCAGATAGCAGGTGAAATTTAAAAAGTAAATTATAAATAAAACTGAGCAACTGAGCATCTCTTTACTCTTCTACTGTTACTGCCTTCTTTTATTCACTATCAACAAATGGAGCTTGGGTGAAAAGCAAAGTGGGAATGGATTCACTTCCCAAGAAGACTGGACAGAGAAGATCCAGAGACTTGGGCTAGGAGCTTTTAGTCACAGCTGAACTTGGGTGAACACTTCCGTTGTCCTCACTCCATTTAATAAAATGTTTTACTTTGTTTCAGACATTTTCTCCAGAATCCCTATCTCTAGTCAACCGACCACCTGAGTTGAATTAATTTCTCAAGTAAATAATACAATCTTGGAACATACTATAGATAGCAATCCCCTGGGATATAAAAGGAAAGAATTCATGACAATTAATATATATTTTCCAAAAAGTGACTCCTCGCCAGTTCTTATCATTTTGTTCAGCCCTTGCTGCCTACAAAAGGCCACAGAAGGGGGCTGCCTCACTTGAACTTATACCCCTCACCTCTACCTCTAGTTTCTCAACGGGACTCCCAATAACAACTCTTAAGTCATTTTCATGTGATAATTACAGAAATGTGCAAACAGTTGATATTAAGAAAGCATTATTAATTGTGTTAGGAGTAATGGTAGCATGGTAAATAAATAAAGGAAAAACCTTTATCATTTGGCAACATTTGAAATTATATTTATGGGTGGAATGAAACGATGTCTGGAAATTGCATGAAATTAGTCCAATTTAAAAGAAAAAAACTGGGTGGTAAATAAAAAAAAGCTTAACAAAATATTGGTAACTTAAACTCTGGGTGATGGAAACATGGGGTTTTATTATACTATTCACTCTATTTGGCATATATTTAAAATTTTTCATTATAAAAAGTAATATAAATAGAAATAAACAACAAAATAAAAATAAATTTGTTCTTATAATGAAATACAGGAACTCTTGGGGAGAGGATACTACTGCTGTCCCCTAGTGGTCATCCTCTAAATTACTTGCTTGCAGCTATAAAATCACTGCCTGTGGGTTTGGGATGTATCTCTGGGGTGAGTGCTTGTCTAACAAGTATTGGCCCTGGGTTCCATCCCAGCACCAGGGGGGAGGGGAATCACTGTCCCTGGTTCTAGACAGGGCAATCCTTCAACTAACTTTTTGAAGCTTATAACCCAGGCTACACCCTGAAATAGTAGTCCTAAACAGTTTTAGCTCCTGATATGTTTCCTGTGAGCAGTGATCAATCTCTTTGCATGTAAATATAACAAATGAGAGAAAAGAGAATGTCACCACTTACACGAAAATGTAAGTGAATACAGCCACCCATCCCAACTCCAGACTCACCATGCTGCAAAGAAGAAGAGGACTTCTCCAGCATGGATTTATAGAGGTTGCGGAAGGACCAGCTTAGATCCTGAAAGTTGATCTCTGAGTAGGAGAATTTGAAGTCATGGTTGGTGTTATAGAGGGGAGGGGGACCCTCAGAGCTTTCTCGTCCTGGAGCCCCTGATGTCACTGTTCCACCATCCACAGACCCTGTGCCCTGCAAAAACAGGTAAGAAAGTCCTGGTCTGAATCCCAGCTGAGGGATAAATACAACACTTCATGGTCACCAGGCTTTTTGCCTGTCCTCTTGGTCCTCTCCCATATATTCATTTTCTCCTTCTTTTCTCATTGGTTGTTTTCAAGTCTGACCTCATTCTCTTTTTTGACTGCCCATTCCCTACGTTACATCCATACCTTTTTTTCCTTTCTCATGGCTTTTTTGACTCCCCTTCTTCCTCCTCATCTTTTTTTCTTCCCCTGATTTTTCTGAAAAATCCTGTTATATCTTTCTCTTCCTATTCCTTTCCCTCTTTGGGAGTCCTTCTTTTGGGGGGGGGAATATCAGGGATTGAACTCAGAGGCACTTGACCACTGAGGCACATCCCCACATGTTTAGTGTTTTACTTAGAGACAGGGTCTCACTGAGTTGCTTAGTGTTTTACCATTGCTGAGGCTGGCTTTGAACTCGCGATTCTCCTGTCTCAGCCTCCCTAAGTGCTGGGATTACAGGTGTGTGCCATCGCACCTAGCTGGGAGTTCCTCTTTTGATTTACCCTTCTTTTTCAATTTTTTTTTTCTTTTTTTTGGTACTGGAGATTGAACTCAGGGGCACTCGACCACTGAACCACATCCCCAGCCCTACTTTATGTTTTATGTAGAGACAGGGTCTCACTGAGTTGCTTAGTGCCTCGCCATTGCTGAGGCTGGCTTTGAACTCGTGATTCTCCTGTCTCAGCCTCCCTAAGTGCTGGGATTACAGGCTTGCGCTACTGCACCTGGCTGAATTTTTATCTTCCTAACATATCATAGATAATATATAATTTTGAACAGAAACCTCTGAAGCCACACAACCATCTATCCAACTATCCATCCCTGTGCCCCCTATCACTTTTGCTTCCTACCTGGCTATAGCTGGCCATAGATGTGGGGCTCTGAAGCGACATCTGAGGATTCCCCTCAGGAGGCAGTGAGGCTTCTCCACTCCCTGGAATGCCTCCCCGTGGGCTCTTGCTTGCTTCCTGTTCTGGCGAGTCTTGGGATAGCTGAGGGTCACGACAGAAAAGAAATCTATAAGAAAAAGTGAAATAATTTCCCAAAACCCATGGTCTTCCCTCTGCTGGCATTCCACCTTAGCTTTGGAAAAGACTGAATATCCAGAAAAGGAGGTGGAAAGAGCAAATGACTCAGAAATGGCATCTTCCCAGGAAGAGGAAACTTACATCATCATCTGGAGGGTGTCTTCTCTTTCGGGAAATGTCAGGGCAGGTGTCTATTGTCCAGTAAGAACCCTGGAAGAAGAACCCATTCCCATGGAGAAAAAAAATAATTACCTATAGAAGTTCCCACTTTTGAAAACACATATTTAGGAAGATAGTCACATAATCCAATAGCCATATTAAGAAATGGGCCTGGAGCTCAGGAGTGTAGCTTAGTGGTACAGTGCTTGCCTAGTATGCATGTGGTTCTGGATTTGATGTCCAGCACCAAGCTAGGCATTTACACAGATTGTTCTTTTTTTTTCTTTGATACCAGGGTTTGAATGCACTCTACCATCAAGAGCTATACCTTAATTCTTTTTAAGTTTTATTTTGAGACAAAGTCTCACTAAGTTGCTGAGGCTGGCCTCAAACTTGTGATCCTCCTTCTTCAGCCTCCCAAATCACCAGGATTATAGGCATATACCTCCATGCTTAGCTTCTAGACATTTACACAGAATCCTGAGGGCGCTAGGTATTAATGAGAAGGAAAACTGTCCTAAAAGCTTACTGAGGGTGTCAGAGGTAGTCCTGTGGTCCAAATACAGGCCTCAATTATTCTGAAGGGGTAGAACTACAATATTTAGTGCAAAGAACTGCAAAATGTCCAGAGACAGCCATTCCCTTTCTTTGTGACCTGAGGCAAAATTCATCTGGCCTTTAGCATCTGCTTCTGCAAATGAGGAGAATATTCCATCCTTTCTCTTATAAAAGTAAAAGCTATATTTTTTCCCGTAATTTTTTGGTGTAGTATAGTTGTACGTAAAAATGGGATTTGTTGTTACATATTCATACATACACACATTATAAGAATATAATTTACTCAAAGCCAGCCTCAGCAATAGCGAGGCACTAAGCAACTCAGTGAGACCCTGTCTCTACATAAAACACAAAATAGGGCTGGGGATGTGGCTCAGTGGTCTAGTACCCCTGAGTTCAATCTCCAGTACCAAAAAAAAAAAAAAAAAAAAAGAATATAATTTAGCCAATATCATTCCCTAGTACCTCTTCTTTTCCTCCCCTCCTCGCTCTCCCTGGTCCCTTTCTTCTACTCTGTTGATTGCCCTTTCATTTTCATAAGACCCCCACCACCACAGCCCAGCTTTTCTTTTTCCTGTCTAGTTTCCACATATGAGAGAAAACATGTGATCCTTGACCTTCCTAGTCTGGCTTATTTCATTTAACATAACATTCTCAAATTCCATCCATTTTCCTGCAAATAAAATAACTTCATTTTGTGAACGAAAAATTTGCTTCATAGCACATTTTTTAAAAACCATTCATCTGTTGATGGACACCTAGGCTGGTTCCACAGTTTGGCCATTGTGAATTGTGTTGCTATAAACATGGGTATGCATGTATCACTGTAGTATGATGACTTTAATTCTTCAGGATAAATACTGAGTAGTGGTATAGCTGGGTCATATGGTGGTTCCATACCCAGTCTTTTTGTGTGTGTGTGTGTGGCGGGGGGGGGGTGCTGGGGATTAAACCCAGAGCCTTGTGCATGTGAGGCAAGCACTCTACCAGCTGAGCAATATCCCCAGCCCCCAATGCTTAGTCTTTTGAGGAACCCCCACACTGATTTCTATAGTGGTTGTACTGATTTATAGTCCCTCCATCAGTGTAAAGTGTTCCTTTTCCTCCACGTCCTCTCCAGCATTTATTATTTATATTCTTGATGACAGCCATTCTGACTAGTGTGAGATGAAATCTCAGTGTAAAAACTAAAGATTGTTGTATAGAAAAGTTTCTACAAAGGTTATTAAGTCAATCTTTTACATCTAGAAAGAAAAAGAATGCCACAAAAAAGAAAGGGAGCCTCAAAATCAACTTTACCACAAATAGTCCTATTGAAAGAAAGAAAAAAAAAGATTTCACAATCTTCCTTAGTCACTCATTCTAGTGGGGGCCCACAAGTTTGTCAACTAAGCTCTTCCTTTGAGGAAAAATAAAGATGCTTCTCTAATTAACATGATTTCCTCTTCTGGGTAATTAAAACAGCCACAGGACTCTGGGCCATCAACTACTTCACTCTCTTGCCTGCTCCTCCCTTTGATGCCCATTGCAGTATCTCACCTTCCCAGGGTCATCCCGAGGTCTAGGCACCTTCCGGAAACACTTGTTGAGAGAAAGGTTGTGCCGAATGGAATTCTGGGGAAGCAGAGAAGAAAGTTAGAGGAAAGCATGTGTGAAGCAGAAAATTTTCCAACAGGACACAAAAGAACATAATGCACAATAAAGTTCAAGGATCAGGGTAAATTTAGCAGCTGTTAACTACACTGATGGAGGAAATTACATATCACAAAGCAGGAGTGATGGGATAAGAAAATGAGGAAATTAAGTTGATGAGTGAGATCAATCAACATTATTGCCATCCTCTCATCTGAAAACCTCACTATATGGTTTTTCGACTTTTCCACTCAACTGACAACAGATATATAAATGCCTCAAAAATTACACCTGTCACTGAGCATGGTGGTGTGCACCTGTAATTCCAGTAGCTTGGGAGGCTACGGCAGGAAGATTGTGAATTCAAGGTCAGCCTCAGTAACTTAGTGAGGCCCTAAGCAACTCAGTGAGACCTAGTATCTAAATAAAATTTAAAAAGGGCTGGGCACGGTGGCACACGCCTGTAATCCCAGCACTTTGGGAGGCTGAGACTGGACAATCATAAGTTCAAAGCCAGCCTCAACAATGGTGAGGCACTAAGCAACTCAGTGAGACCCTGTCTCTACACGAAACACAAAATAGGGCTGGGATGTGGCTCAGTGGTCGAGTGCCCCTGAGTTCAATCCCCAGTACCAAAAAAAAATATTAAAAAGGGCTGGAGATAGGGCTTAGTAGTCAAGTGCCCCTGGGTGGTTCAATTTCTGGTACCACCCTAGAAAAAAATCACATCTGTCCAGTTCCTCAATCCATCCTATCAATAGCAAAAGAAAAATGTTTTAAAAACCATTTATAGAGACTACATCTAAATATAAGTCAGGGATAAAACACAGGCATAAATTACTTTCACTTTCTCAATAGTCCCTAGAATGGTCATATCTAGACAAAAGAAAAATATTGTTTATATGTGTTTTGTGGAGTTGAAGGTTGTGGTCTAGTGGAGACATATTTATAATAGAAAAGCAGAATGCTTTCATTAGTCTCTAGTTTACTGTCCAGTTTGCATGTTAACTGATTTAAAGAGCGATAAAACTACATTGGATTCCCATTCCTACTCAACAATTGGCAAATGAGCTGTTCCTCCAAAAAATTAAAACATCAGCCTTCCTTCTTTGCTTGAAAGAGCAAACCCTTCTTCCTTCAACTCTAGGCAAACAACTTAACCTCTCATTACTTGTTTGGTGGACAAGCTGTTGATTAAAGACCTAATTACATACATTTTTTCTTGGTATATGATTTTTTAAAAGATGATGACTATGTGCAATGCAGCTACGGAAATGTGATTGTTTTCCTACCTCTAGGTAGGAGGGAGTAATACCATGTCTTGCACAGTGACTTTAACATAGTAGAACAGCAATGAATATTTGTGAAATGAATGAGTGTCCTTTTTGAGGAATCAGAAGAAAACAGGGTATAATGAGCAACAGCATCCTGCATCCATAACTATACTGAATGGCTTGGCATCACTGGAGTTTCCCTGATAAATCTTAAGAAAATCATTCAATTCTGAAAAAGGTAAAAAATAAGAGATTTTAAAATTTATGTATCTTTGAGACAAGACAGAGAGAACTGGACCAGATTGTAGAAAGGAAACAAAGGTAGAGAAAAAGGTTGTCAAAGGCTAAAGATAAGCCCAGGTTCTAGAAGCAGTCTCACCTTCCAACCAATGCCAGCATTCTTGTAATAGGGGAAGTTATCACAGATCCAACGGTAAATCTCACTGAGGGTCATCTTCTTGGCTGGAGAGGAGTTGATGGCATAGGTGATGAGGGTAGCATAGCTATATCGTGGTTTGCCATCCTGGTGGACTGCTGCCTCATCTTTGCTCAGGGTAGCATTAGGGTCTGTGGGTGAGCCTGGGGAACACTTGCGGCTGCCCCCTGGAGTTCCAGCCTGGGAGGCGCTCCCAAGCTTCTCAATGGTAGCTCGGAGGGTCAGCTGGGGAAGCCAGTCTATAGAGGTGAGGCTACTTTCTAGGTCAGAAGCCATGTTATTTCTGGGCTCTGCAGAGAAGAGGACAAAGGTGGGCAGGAAAATAGATGAGTGTTACCTCCAGTTAGTGGGGACAAGAAATACCAGATTCCTAATGCTTAAGGGAAGTATTTCTTTCCACTGTAATTCCTATAGGAGATTTCCTCTCCTGAGATGGCCCTCAACCCGTGCCCAGAACTACCAGGCAGATGTATCATCAATCAAATACCAGAAGAGTGACTGCTACTTATCCTACATCTTAATACAGAGCATCTCCACAAGGCTTCTCCCTGCAGGCAGGACTAGACACCAAACCTCACACCAAATTGAGATATGCCCTCAATTCTCCTTACATACAGCCCTACAACATAATATTTTAGAACTTTGCAGGAACATATTTTTTTTAAAAAACCCACTAAGCAGGTAAAATCAGTCCATTTACCAATTATATGATACTTGTTATATTTGTATACAACATCCATAGGTAAGTAGCACAAGTGTACATGTAAAGAAAAACAGCCTGAGTAAACAGATGTATACTAATGAAGCACATATCAACATTTTAAAAGTTGCTTCCTATTAGTTGAAGCATTCAGCCTTTTTATCCCAGACACATGTGCTTATAAGGCATATTAGACATATCCCAGGTATAAATTATGTGACAACCAGCAAAGACCAGATATAAAACTGACAGAAACAGTGGGACACATACACTGAAGTCACAATTAGATATACAGCATACATTACCAACAGAGCACAAAGTCACACAAAAGAAATAGATCTTGAATACACTGCTACCCTCACACCTTTAAAGCTACCCCTTGCTTGCTCCCGCCCACAGACACTAGCACCAGGAAGAAATCATCAGCAAGGACCTCCCACCTCTCAGCTTGCTGGGCTTCACTGAGCCAGGGAGACACCCAGCTGTGTGCATCATCTTAACAATCAGATAGCCTGACTAAAAATAGCCACTCTGGGGCTAAGAGCTGGCTCCCCTTCTCCACCCTTCTCCTCCCTCCTTCCTTCTCAGCCAGGCACGCAGGCTCGCTGCATCTCCATGCAAACTCTTAAGGCTGCCAGCCCGCCCACGCTTGATGTTTGCACACCCAGCTGCCAACCACACTGCCTGGGTGCTCTTGCTGCCAGAGAGGTGTAGCTACAGCGACATCTTGGTGGGGGAAGGTGAAAAATTAGGGGTGATATCTATACTACAGGGTCTAGAAAGGCTGGCAAGAAGCACTAGGTAGCCATTTGGCACTCCCTTAGAGATGATGCCAGCAACCCCCCAAGCACTTGCTGCCTAACAGGTTTGTGCCTGCACAGCTGCCAGATTCTAGCTAGCATTTTTCCCTCAGTCCCACCAGGGCATTGGTCTAGAGGAGTCAGGTCTAGAATGCCTGAGTTCAGATCCTGGACAGAAACATATTAGGTGGGCGATGTCTAAATCCACAGCCAGAAACATGCAAGAGCATACATACAAGTATACACAGTTCTACACATTTTGCAGGTCAAAACTCAATTTCAGATAGGATCTCCCTGCCCCCCAACCCCTCTCCTGACCTCAATGCATCTTTCAGGTTCTCTTTTAAGTAGTAATTCTTCTGTCCTTGACAACTACCCTTTCCCCTAAGGGTTAGCATTCTCACTCCTCTGCTCCAAGGTCCCACCCATACAACCTGCCTGTACACACAAGTACACAGCCCTGTGACCACCTAGTAACACACCCAGTCCACAAGGCTGAAGAAAACACCTTAGTGCCTCAGGGGCCTGGGCAGTCAGAAACCCAATTGCAACACAAGAATTGTTTGACAGGAGGAAAAAAAATGGGAGAGGGGATCTATAAATAGCATCATGAAAGGTTTCCCCTTTATCCTTAGTTTCTCTCTCCATCATCCTCCTTTTCATCCTACTACGACCACCTTGCCCAAAACCATGGAAACTTGGGAAATAATAGAGATACTTAATCATTCCAGAAACCACACACCTTCTCCCAGCCTCTGGGCTATCATAGCAGGGAGTTTATATAATAACTTAGTCCTGTAGCTGGGTTCCCCCAGCTGAACAGCAACACATCAATTATCAGGTTCTCAATGACAAGGGATCTCCTGGGTCCTGCCTAGAAGGAGAGATCCTTAAAGAGGTTTTACCCTATTTTCTTTCCTTGAGACAGAGTCTCATTATGTTGCCCAGGTTGGCCTCAAACTCCTGCACTCAAGTCCCAGTCTCCTGAGTGTGGGGACTACAGGTATGTTCCATCCTTATTTCCTGTTGAAGATCCCTAGGAAATCTTATTTATTTATTATTTATTTATTTATACATACATACAGGGATTGAACCCAGGGGTGTTTAACCAGCTCATTTTTTAGATTTTATTTAAAGACAGAGTCTCGCTAGGTTGCTTATGGCCTTGCTACATTGCTGAGGCTGGCTTTGAACTCAAGATCCTCCTACCTCAACCTACTGAACCACTGGGATTACAGGTGTGTGCCACTGCACCCAGAAGGAAATGTCATCTTAAGAGCACAGAGAATTCCAGTTGATATTTCATCTGAAACTCTCTCAAAACTGAGCAAGAACATGAGAGTAAATTTAAAGTGTTTAGAGAGCTTAGAGAATCCATTTGACATATGCCAATCACCATGACTCCTGAATGGAAGCAATCAACCTTTTACTAGTTGTTCTGTGCTCTCTTCTACCCTTACCCCAGCACCAGGTTAGGACACTGAGGTTAAATTTAACCTTTTTCCTGGGGCCTTCCACTCAGTTCTCCAGATAGAAAATATACTCAGTACTCAAAATATACTCCATCATACCAGCTACAAGAAACTTGCAGGGTCAGATCCTTCTGGTCTTCCAGCACCACTCTCCTAAAACCTGTCCCACTTCCTTACCCCTTTCACTTCCCCATTTTCGAAGGACAGCTGCATGTATAGAACCCTGGAGACTGAGGTTCCTCTGCTCTATTGGCAACTAACTCTGCCACTGACTCAGAGGTCCCTGACAATCCCTTACTCCCTGATGAAGTCTTGATACCTCAGTTTCCCCCTTCAATAAGAGATGAAGTCATCATCTCTGCCAAAGCTATATCCCTAGAGGGAAGGGAATGAAACTTAATGAGCTTGTGGCTACCACACATTCCACGCTCCCCAAAATAATGGCACAAGGCTAATGTTCAGGGCTATTATTAGAAAGGCAAACAAGAAGTAGTTCCATTTCTCAGTCCAACCAACCTAGTTACCTAGACTTCTCATTCCAGGTGGGCCTCGTGCCACTGGGCTTGGGCAGAACCTGAGTCAGGCCACATTCTTGCCTTTGTGCTGGAAGATTGAAAGGAAATACCCCCAGAAACTGGGAAAGGCAGCCAAAGGGCAGGCTCCATCACATCCACAGAACATCTAATGAGGACTACAGTACCAGGGGAAAGGCAGAGAAAAACAGAAACACATTCTATGAGAGCGAAAGGCCAATCCTGAGTGAGACATGTAAGATCCAAAATAAGTGACATACTTTACTTCTCATTTTATGTCAATGACTTGTAATTCTCTGTGTAGTACCAAAGCCAGGTATTAAGGAGTAATGACTTTCTGCCCTGTTCATAATTCCAAAACTAACAGGACAGTGGTTAAGTGTACCTCATGATCAATCAGTGTTTCAATCCCAGCTCCATTACCTCTGGCTGTGCCACCTCAAGCAAGTCACCTAATCTCTCCGTCTTAGTTTCTTCATCTATAAAACAGAGACCATCACTGTACCTACAAGTATTGTTATGAGGATTTAAAGTTAGTATTTTTAAAGTACTTTGCAAGTGCTATCTAAGTATAGCTATTATTTTTGAATGGGGAAATAAAAAGAATATTAGTGGGCTGGTAGTGTACCATAGTTGTAAAGTGTATGCTAAGCATGTGTGCAAAGAGATTATTAGAATTTAAAAATTAGAAAACTGACAGACCATAAAGAGGTACGACTGGAAGCAGCAAGCCTACACCAAGTATACAAAGTTTTCCTTTAGATATCATATCACGCCAGTACTGAATAATACTAAGACTGAAAAAAACCTCAAGAAGGAAGGAATAGGGGAAATACTATCTCTTATCTTTCAGGGGGAACTAGCTATAGTTGTAAGACATGGTCTGGAAAATAGCAATCTCTACCTCTTAATTAATCCAACCCAATAGCCATCTGCTTCTAATTGATTCCTTAGAGGCAGGGAGAGTTTAGGGAAACTCAGATCAAGCAGGGCCAGTTAAACTGTGCAATAGTAGTATATCTGGAGCTGTTATGATACATTTCTCCCTCAACTATTCAGAAGTTGCACTCCAGCATCTGGTAAAGTGCTTTGTAAGAAACAGACTGTTTAAAAAGTGGGGGAGGCAGTTCTAGACTTAGAAGTCAGGGATTCTCATCCTTTTGAGACTAGAGGTATCAGTGATGAAGCTCTCTTACTGGTCCTAGAAGAAGTGGTCCCAACCTGAGACTGGGCTTCCCTGCTACTTGGGATGAGGCTCCCACTTGCCAGGGAGATGCCAAGCCTTTCCTCCCAGCTGAGCATCCTTAACCACCACCTTTTCCAGGTCTTTGCAATAGGTCATCTGCTCCTAGAAACACAACTCTGGGGAATTGGAGTACAGTCTGAAAAGCACATGTTCCTGTCTCCACATACTTATGCAAAACACTGACAAGAGACAAAGCCACACTCAATTAAGAAACACATGTGCAACATTCTACAACACAGCCATACAAATCTGTGGGGTATAGCCCTGTCTCATATAGCACCACCAACAGGTATCTTCCAGGAACAAGTAGACATACCTAGGGACTTAAGCAGACCACCAGCAACCTACACAGAAAAGGGAGGAAATATCCCAAAAGGAGGAAGCCTTGCACATGGCCTTGCTGTAGGGTACAATGACCCTTACAAAAGATAAGGTATCTTCCAATAGTGAAGCAGGAAAGCTGGCACCCACTTAAGTGACCTCAGTTTGAAAGGCAGGGATCTACTAAAAACACAGCCCAGGCTCAGCTAGGAAAATATCCTGGCACCATTTTCCTGCTTTTTCTGAAGATTCTGAACTTTGATGATTTCCTATCTTACGAAGGAAAACTTAAACACAAAGTTTCAGGGACCCGAACTGAACAAGAAACAGAGGACAATGATTATTAGATGTTTTTCTGGAAATAAACTAATAAACAGGGCTGGGGTTGTGGCTCACTGGCAGAGCACTTGCCTTGCTCACATGAGGCACTGGGTTTGATCCTCAGCACTACATAAAATAAATGAGCAAAATAAAGGTATCGTGTCCATGTTCCACTAAAAAAATTTTTTTAAAAAAGAAACTAATAAACTCCTCAGAGGTTAAATCTCCTACTGGTCAATTATTCAGATGAAAGATTGAAGGGAGGTTAGCAGCAATCCTCCTCTCTATCAAGGACCCGATCTGCTGAGGAACTGTCAACAAAGGGCAGGAGAGCTGTATGGGACTGGGGCAGATCCAATATTTGTGAAGAACTTCAGCCCAGGAATGGTCATTCCTCTGTACACTCTCTTTTCACCTTGGGACACAGGGGATTCATATTTTCCCTTTGGATTTTGTGGGGAGAGATATACATCCAGCTAGGAATGAGAATGTCAGGAGAGGAGTCCTCTCAGTATCTGAAGTAGGTTTAGTGGGGACAGACTGCTTCTCTTGCTTGTGAACAGTAATCACAGTAGGTTGGAGGGAACACTTCTGGCAGACACTTAGCTGACCTAGGCATGCCTTAGACAAGGCTAGAACAGGAGATGCCACCATGACTTTGGTGAGGGCCAACTCTCCAGGAGAAAAGTCTCAAGGATGGAGAGTGCTATGGAGTCCAGTTGGGTTTTGTCCATCATTGTTACACAGTATGCATGGAGTTCTGAAAAAGCAACTGTTATCAGTGATCCAGTTGCCCTCAGTATGAAAACATCCACTCCCCTAGGGACCTCAAATGAATACCATCTCTTTAGTCCCCAAACATTAACAAACCCATTTCTCTGAGTCTCTGCAACAAGATGTGGGTTCCAATTCAGAAGGTCCTTCAGAACACATTTTCCAGAGGATTCTGAGTTATCACTCTACTTTCCCCAGTAATGAAACCAAGATCTATAATTTCAGCCCCCTATACCCACTGGTGCCTAAAGACGGCAGAGAAGATGAAAGCAAGCACTAACCTGTTTCCACCAGTCCCCCCGCAAAGGGAGGAAACCACCTGGTACTGGAGTTTGAGGTTGGAGGGATTCCCCTCTTCAGACGCAGGTGACTGGTCTCATCCTCAGTGGCTCTTCCGGTCCTTTGCTGAGCCTCCCAAGCTTGTGAGGGGAACTGGGTCCCCTGAGGATGAGGAGCCAAGGGGGGAGTGGGCGGGGGAGGAGAAGGAGGTCCTACCTGAGGAAGGTGGCACACCCCCCACACCCTGCCAGTTACCCTGGGGAGGAGGGGAGGAGCCTCTCCCAACCAGGAGTTGTCTCCTCCCCCTTGGGGGAGTCCCTCTCCCCCCAAAACTGAATGTTTCAGGGGCGGAGGGCTCTTCCTGTCTGCTGGAAATCTGAGCGGAGGGGCTCTACCCGGTTCCACTGTCTAGGTACAAGGAAGTTTCCGCCTTTCTCCAGAAAGGCGGAAAGCCAATCCCTCCTCGTTCGTTCAAGTGCCCTTTGCTTCTGAACCTAAGGACGCCTCTCCTCCGTGAGTACAGGGTGGGATCGAGGGTGCCTACTCCATAGGCATATTCCCCTTTCTCTTTGCCTCAAAAGTCCTGAACTGTTTAGAGTGTGTTTGGAGGGTGGAGACACGCCGGGGCGGTCTCACTCCGATTCCTCAAGGAAGGATTGCCTCTTTCTGCTTCTAGGGGTCTTCTCCCGAGCCACTATGGGGGTTTCTTCGTCTCTAGCAAGGCGAGCCGCGTTTCCTACAGCGAGATTTTCTCTCCTTTACCCAAGGGGTTTGGGGTCTTCCCTCCAACAGAGGAGAGGGTGCTCTGGTCCCCGCTCCCGCCCACGTTCCTGGGGGTGTCCCAGAGGGTGGGGTTTTCGTACTCCCCTCTCTCCCCCGGCTGGCCTGGGCAGCTGGGTCCGGGAGGCCGCGGCTTCCGACTCCCGTCACTGGCTACTGTGGCGGCAGCACCTCCTCTAGTCCCGTCCCGTCCGGTCCCCTGCCTTCGGCGCGTGGGGCTCCCCGCGCTGCCACCTCTCGGGCTTCGGCCAGTCGGGCCTCCCGGGGAGCCAGAAGGCGGACGGAGTATCAGGGCTCGGCTCGGGCTCGAGCTCGGCTCGGCTCCGCTGCAGGCCCCGGCTCCTCCCCGGCCTCCGCGCCGCACTCCGCGCCCCTCCCCCTTCCCCGCCCGCCGGGCCGCCGCCTCCCCGCGCGGGTTAAGGAGGAGCGGGTCGGTGCGGAGCTGCGAGCCGCCGGGGTGCGCGCTCCTCCGGGGCAGCTGCAAGGCTGCCTCCCGCTGAAGCGGAGAAACGCCCAGCCGAGGCGCACTCACCTCCAGCCGCCTCCCCGCCACTGCGCTCCATGTAGCTTGCGGTCTACCTAGGGTGGCATTCCACTGCTCCCTATCTGGAGAGTCCCTGTCTGTCCCCGCGCACACTTTACACTGTCAATTCCAATTTACACACTAACTCTGGTACTCTGGTCTTTTTCGATTCTTCTGTATTCTATACAGAAGATGAGCAACCTGTTTTCTCAGAAATTTCTTTGATGAGCCTTTCTTTTCCCCGAGGCAGTTTATACAGGATTATAGAGATTGAGGGGAAGTTAATATTTTGTCCTGATATCATCCTGGAGTTCAGTAAATGCTCTTCTGAATGAGTGGATACATAAAAGGATAAATGATCTAGCCACTGAGAAATAAACATCCGAAGATCTGGGTTCTGTTCGTTTTTACTGCTATGCAAAATTGTGCAAGGGCCTTGTTCTCTGGAATCTTGGTCGTGGAAGGGGATGGGGTGGGGGTGGGGGGGGACAAGACACTCCTCCTGCCTAACCAATAAGGCTGTTGGAATTACCAACATGCTTTATGTGAAAATGTTTTTTTAAAATATTTTTAGTTATACATGGACACAGTGTCTTTATTTTGTTTATTTTATTTTTATGTGGTGCTGAGGATTGAACCCAGTGCCTCACACATGCGAGGTAAGCACTCTGCCACAGAGCCACAACCTCAGCCCCTGAAAATGCTTTTTAAACTATACAGTATACAAAGGGCACAAATATGACTTGTTCAGTTCACTTGCCAATCCTACAAGATATCTTGTCCTGAGTGTCATATAGAATGTTCTTTAAAGTACATCCTTAGCCAGGTGTGGTGGCGCACGCCTGTAATCCCAGTGACTTGGGATGCTGAGCCAGGAGGATCACAAGTTTAAGGCCAGCTTTGGCAATCTTAGCGAGGTCCTAAGCAACTTAATGAGACTCTATCTGAAAACAAAATATAAAAGGGACTGGGAATTTGGCTCAGTAGTTAAGTGTCCCAGAGTTCACTCCATAGTACCCAAAATAAATAAAGCACATCCTCTGCCCCTCCCACAACAATCTATTCAGAGACAGAGAATGCCACTAGGAAGCCCACTTCAGCTTTCTTCCTTCATTCATGATTCTGCTACAAACTTTTACGTATTTTATCCTCTGGCTTGTTAAACTTTTCTCAAATTACTCTGTGTTCTATCACAAAATAACATGAAGGCAAAAAGATCACTCATTTAATTTGAATTGCCCAAAAAAGATTGCATACACAAGATTACAACTTGATGACTGTATTTTGCCTTTAGATAATAAAGTCTTTTTGTCTTCTGTCTAAATATACACTACTATAATTTATTTAAATTATATGTACATATAATTACATTATATTTATAATGTGCAGGCATTAAAGCTAAGCACATAGCTTAGAGCTGTGGTGCAGGCCTGTATTCCCAGTAACTGGGGAGTCTGAGGTAGGAGGATTACAAATTTGATGCCAGCCTGGGAAATTTAGTGAGACCCTGTCTCCAAATAAAATTTAAGCCAGGCACTGTGTTGCAAGCCTGTAATCACAGTGACTGGGGAAGCTGAAGCAGGAGGATCACGAGTTCAAAGCCAGCCCTCAGCAATTTATTGAGGCCCTCAGCAATTTATTGAGGCCCTAAGCAATTTAGTGAGACCCTGTCTCTATTAAAATATAAAAAGGCTGGAGATGTGGCTCAGTGTTTGAGTGCCCCTGGGTTCAATCCCCAGTACCAAATAAACAAATAAATAAAATTTGAAAGGGCAGAAGATGTAGTGCAGTGGTAGAGTGATTGCCTAGCAAGCGTGAGGCCCCGGGTTTGATCCCCCATACCACACACACAAAAAAGATCAAACTAAGCATTTTACATGTGTTATCACATTTGATTCTTCTGGCAATCCCATAAGCCACTATAATTATACCTTTCACAGGTAGGAAAAATTGTGACTTAGAGATATTAACTGTGTCTAAGTTCACCTAAGTCACACATAGTTCATATAATTAGGAGTATTATTTTACATCAAGACTTACACTTAAATCTAACGTGGCTCTTAACCTCTATTTCATTGTCCTGAACTGTGAGAAATAAAACTCATCCTTAGACAGGTGTATAGCCCACACCTGTAAACCCAGAGACTAGAGAGACTGAAGCGGGATGATCACAAGTTCAAGAGCCTCAGCAATTTAGTGAGACCCTTTCTCAAAATTAAAATTTTTTGAAAAGCACTGGAGAAGTAGCTCAGTGGTAAAACACCCCTGTGTTCAATCCCCAATACCACACACATTAAAAAAAAAAAAGATAATAAATAAGTGAATAAACAAACAAATCTTTAAAAGAGTAATTGTATTTAACCCTGGAAGTACAAATAGGAGTTGTTTTATTTTTATATTTTCCTTATCATTCAGTATTTTGCCAATATTTTTGGGGGGGTTTTTTGATACCAAGGATTGAACCCAGGGGTGCTTAACCCCTGAACACTGGCCCTTTTTATTTTGAGACAGGGTCTCACTAAGTTGCTTAGGGCCTTGTTAAGTTGCTGAGGCTGGCGTTGAATTTGTGATTCTCCTGCTTCAGCCTACTGATTTGCTGAGATCACAGGCATGTGCCACCACACACATCTAGACATAATTTTAATGAAACACTTGTATATATCTGAATGTATTCCAGTAAGAAAATCAGGTTTAGAAAACTTGTCTAATATCATCATATAGTTGTTTTTTGGGGGCTAAGGGGATACTGGGGATTGAACTCGGGTACTCGACCACTGAGCCATTTCCTCAGCCCTATTTTGTTTTGTTTTGTTTTTTTTTTAGAGACGGGGTCTCACTGAGTTGCTTAGTGCCTCACATTTGCTGAAGGTAGTTTTGAACTCGTAATCCTCCTGCCTCAGCCTCCGGAGCCACTGGGTAGAGCAGGATTTTAAGAAGCCACTGAAACATACAAAAAAAAAAAATCAAAATCAAAATGTAAGGATCCAATTCTCTTCATTGTAGAGCATATTGTATAATTCTTTGAGTATGAGTCCACTTTAACCAAAACTCTTCATAACATCTGTGACTAACACGCCACAATACACACTTTGGAAGCGTTTTTTTAAAGACCAGTGTACTACTTGAAATATAATATAGTCGGTAAGATTCATGTATTCAGATCTCAGTTTTGATCCTTAATAATTGACAGAACTTAGGTAAAATCATTGCTGTAGTAACTGCTTTGTGACTCAGTTTCTGCATCAGTAAAATGGGGATAATGATGGTACCTGTTTCATAGTGATGTGGAGGGATTGTGTGACTTCACACATGTAATGCACTTAGATAAATGCCTGAAGGAGGGGAACCCTGGAAATTAAAAGAGACTTAAAAGACTTAACCAATTGCAATATATATGGACCAAGAGACATGGCCATCAAATGTAGTATGTGGACTTTTTTGGAGAGCCTGATTAGAACAAATCAACTGAATGAAATGTAAGTCAACTAGTAAAATTTCAATACTGACTTGATAATATAAAAAATTCTCATACTTTAGATGCATTGTTATTTTTTAAGAATCTTAATTTTAAAAAATGCATGTGGCGTATAGGCTTGAAATTTGCTTCAAGATAATTTGTGGAGGAGAAAAGTAGAGATGATAAAAGATTGGCCAAATGCTGCTTGTTACAAATTAAAAAAAAATACTATTCTTTCTACGTTTGAGTTTGAAAATTTACAAATGGACGATTTTAAAAAAAAAAAAATACTGTTAAAAATGCTGGAATATAATAAGGACTATCAAAGTGTTTACTATTATTATATGCTTTGTATGTATAAAAATTACCTAACGTTTGTTTGCACGCATTACAGTGTGTTTTTACACAACGTCTTTTATTACTCATATGAAATTTAGAAAATAGGGGATTATAATCCTTATTTTACAAAGGAGAAGACTGGATCAGAGCCAAGACCACAAGGACCGGCAGTATACCACCGTCACTCTTCCAGCTTCCTGGGAAACAGATAACTAGGTTTGTTTGCAAACGATTCATTTATGATATTTTAAGCTTATATTAACACATCAGAAAAATTCTGCCACTTTCAAAAGGTAATCACAGGGGGAAAGGAAAGACAATAACAGATGCGATTAAATCATAAAGGAAAAGTTATCTGCATAGTTTGTATTTCCCTTACACAGCTTATACTTTAAACCTTTCTAAATAAATTTTATGTCCTCTTAACCTGTTTGTTTTTCCCAAATAATTTCCCAAATATAAGACCAGAACCAAGGTTCAGGGACTAGAGAATGAGAAACCCTGTGGGAAGCGCGGTTGGTAATCAAGAGGCCCGCACATCCCAGTTGTGAGGCCCAGCCACGCAGCTGGTCTGTTCCACCTTAAGAAGCTTTAGCCTCTCCCCAAACTGAACATCCACTCAGCTCCTCCCACCCCCGTGTCAGCCTGGGCCCGGGAACGTGGAGAAGGGAGGAGAGACGCACTGAATGGAAAGATTGGCGCCGAAGGCGTCAGGATCTCTGCTTCCCCTTTTTCTACCAGGCAGGAGAGCAGCGTGTGAAGCACGGGCCATTGGGGTTGGAATTTTTCGCTAAGGACTTCAGAGATGGGGATGAGTTCTACTGAAACGCGGGCAGGGTGGAATGTGAGCCGCGGGGCCCATCTTGGGGTGGGGTCAGAAGGGGACAGAACCGGACACATGATATAAACGGTTCAGTATGCAACCATCGCTCGTAAGAAGTTGTAACAACACTGGTTCCGGACGCACCTCTTCGAATCATTTCCAAAAGCGGGGGCAAGTTTTCCATTCTCCGCCCCAATGCCCCCATCTTCATTTTAACTGGTTGGATTTAGAATGGGCTGGGCCCAAGGTTGCTCGCTGATTGGCTACGTAGGCAATCTATCACAGGGTGTCGCAGGGGAGGAGTGGCCATTTGGGGAGGAAGTGAAGATTATTTTAGTACCTCCTACTCTAACTACTGATTGGTTGAGATTTGCAGTGAGGTAAAACTAGGAATGTGAATGTCCACTCAAATTAAAGTCCTATTGGCCATTCTCTCAGGGACGAAGTCTAGGGTGGGACTGGGAAGAGTCAGCCGAACTCTGTTATTGTAGGGAAGGACCAAATTGATTGAAACCCGGAAATGAGTTTAGAAGGAAAATGAGGGAACTCCAGGGCACCTCGGTTGCCCTCAAAACAGGTCATTTCCTGTATGGGATCGCTAGTTTCCTGTTTACTCCTCCGAGGTCAGCGTTTTAGCTGGCTTTTTTGGAATATTCGTGACAATTTAACCTTTATGAACGTTTGGTCTCAAACTTCCCGTTTGTTTATGCTGTCCTGGAGAATGAATGAGATGGAAGAAAAAAAATAGGGAATTTATCCCTGTCTATAGAAAAGGATGGGAAAACAGCCTCTAATTTAGAAAGTTTTGAGATGGACTGTGGGTCATGGTATCCAAGCAGATAGGTTACTAAAGTTTGACAGAGATACCAGACCTGATTATAAAATGAAATTATAAGAACATTATGATGAAGACACTGCCTAGGGAAAGAATTAATTTTCATATACGTTTAACTTTCTGAACTGTAGGAATGTAGCTACCTCACTTACTTGCTAGTATAAATTGTAGGTTACTGTGCCAATTAACTGCTGTCTAAACTATAACTTCGTTGGCTTAGTTCTTAGAAATGGAGCTCTCAGGGAGATAAAATCAAGGTATCTTGAGTTACTGCTGCCTGAAGTGAAGGCCACTTCACAATAATACTCGCAAGTGTTTTACTGTCTTTGTTCTGCACCTGTGAACTAATGGTAAATTCCTTTGGTGACATAGGTCAAGAATTCAAACCCACCAATGTTGTAATGGTTAAGAAATGTCAAATTTCTTACAAAAGCCCCAACTTCAGCTTGGGACCCAAAACTTCAGAGTGCTAGTTCATCTGGGTTCCAGGGAAAGTAAACCAACACTTCAAGTGGTGCTTGGTCTCTTGCAGAGCATGATTTTCATAACAAAAGAAGTCATTTGTACAATAATCGGAGTGGAGGATGGAGATGAAGAAAACTAAATATTTATCTGAAGAGAAATTATTAATTACATACAGAAGCTTTCCTGGGTAGGGACTGCATTTTACTTATTGTATGTTCAGTACCTGGCAGCGTGGGATACAAAGTAGGTAGTCAACTGCTGAACTAAATTAAACCAGCATGAGAAAACTTTAAAATGTATGCTGGACAAATGATTAAAATGTCAGAATTATAGAATGTTTTAAAAGGTGGCTATGCCAATTTTATGAGCCTGAAAAAAATATTTCACACTCGCTTCCCACCTGGGTTAATTCAGCTGTAAATTCAGAAGTAGGTCTGCTTCCCAGACCTACCTGTGCAGCTATCCACCTGGGAAAATGCTACCACTTTCTCTTTAACACCCAGAGGCCTTTAACATTTGAGAGCAAATTGCCCCTCAAAGTACCTTCCTAGAAAAATGGAAAAGATTAGTCAAAAGATATGGTCTACATCTGGTGAGTGAAAAATAAGAACATGGTTAACCTACAACCTGAGGTTAAAAGCTAGGAAGAACTTACTATTAGAGAGCATTGAGAGAGATTCTCAATATTATGTTAATTAGGCAACCATTTGCCTTCCAGCGTGAATGTACACTTTTTTCCCTAGAATGCTATGCTCTGAACTTTTAGGGAACAGTGCAAAAATTTCCCCTTAGTATTACAAATACCCTTACCACAGAATTCTGCAAGGGCTATTGGTCAAGATTCTGCAACAGATATGTTCTGTTTATCCAAAGAGATTCCATCTTATTATGGTTTTCTAGGATCTTCTAGGCCAGGTGGTTTACAAGAGTGTGTACCATAGTACTCTTCAGTATCATTACGGCAATAGTGTAGAAACAAGGAGAGAAACAGGAGGCTGCTCTATTCGCAATAACAAAAATAACATGGCAAAGTGACCACTAGGCTATGAGTAATTCTGCCATGATAAGGTGTATGTTGTTTATACCAAAAGAATGGCAATGTTAAAATGTTCAAGAATTTTTAAGCAAAGTGTTTAAGTTCTCTCTGCTTCCTGGTACCATGTCCTGAGCTGCTTTCCCCCACCACACTCTTCTTCCCATGAGGTTCTGCTTCACCTTGGGCCCAGAGCAATGGAGTTGGCCATCTATGGACTGAGATCTCTGAAACCAAGTGTACTACAAAAGATCCCAAATTCCCCCACCCTTTGAAAGCATCTCACAGAAAATTCCTTCAGTCAAAGAAATTTCTAATTCCAGAAAACTCTCTTTTGTGGTCTTGTTCTCAGACTGGCAGATGTCACCAGGGAAAATACATCACCATATCCAATTTCTGGACTAACAAGTGAATTCCAGTCATCATGGCCCAAGTGGGACCCAGAGAGCTTCAGAACTCCAAGAAGATTCCCTTACCATGCCTCAGATTTTTACCCTCATTGTTTTTCTTACTGAAGCTACAGCCAGATCTCTTTCCTTTCTTTCTCTGCAAAATGTCTTTAGAATTGTCCTAACTTATTATGTTTCTATCCTCATCTGTACTCCTTTTTGCCTCTCCCTACATTTACTTCTGTAGCCTATTATGTTTGTTTTGTTTTGTTACCGGGGATTGAACCCAGGAGTTCTTAACCACTGTGTCACATCACTTTTTACTTTTTATTTTGAGACAGGGTCTCGCTAAGATGCTTAGGACCTAACTAATTTGCTGAGGCTGGTCTTGAACTTGTGATCCTCCTGATTCAGTCTCCCCAGTTGCTGGAATTACAGGCATGCACCACCAGGCCCGGCCTATTATGTTCATTTTAAAGGCTACCAATGTCCTCCCAATGGGTCCTTCTCCACCTATCCTATTGAATCAACAGTGATGACCCTACTTGCCTTTGAAAGCCCCTTTTCTCTCTTGTTATCTGAGAGCTTCTCTCTCCCAATTTCTGTCCTCACTTTTACCAATCTTTTACAATTTCACTCACTAGCTCTTCTTCCTCCAGTCTTCCCTGAACAAGGTATTCTTTAGTGTTGTCTTCTACCTCTACTTATTCTACAAGTGCTCATTCCTAATCTCACACATTAATAAACAACTTCCAAATAAACAACTTCTTTCCAGGTCTCCATAGAAAAAAAAATTTTTAAGTGTTTAAAAGAAAAACCCAATTCATTCCTAGTAATGCTAAATAAGTCATGCAAAAACACAAAAATTATTATTTTAAAAAATATTTTTTTAGTTGTAGATGGACACAATATCTTTATTTTATTTATTTATTTTTATGTGGTGCTGAGGATGGAACCCAGTGCCTCACATGTGCGAGGCAAGTGCTCTACTACTAAGCCACAACCCCAGCCCCCACAAAAATTATTTTTAGGTTAATAATTCATACATTTATAGCACTGTTTCTTTTCCTTTCATTATACTCTATAAGACAAAACAAACTGTCAGGGATGATGGCAGGGTATAGGAGTTGATAACGTAGAACCCCGCACCAAGTCTAAGAAAGGAAAAAATAATTATTGTTCCCAGACATGTGTGTGTGTGTGTTTAAATGCATATGTACATGCGCTCACGTTACTGGAGATGAAATAAACCCCGTGCTTTGCACATGGTAGGCAAGTACCCTACCACTGAGCTACACCCCCACCACAGGAGTGGTATCTTGACTGATGACAACATGAGATACTGAGTTAAATAGAACTTTGGGTTTTAGAAAAATCCTCAATTGGAGCCTGGCTGCCTGCCCTTTTGAAACAATGGTAATCATGAGTTTCTTTGATCTGTGGAGGCCCAAGAAGCAGCTATAAGACCTGAAAAGATCAAGGATGAAAGCAACATGTTGCACTTGATGTGACATTTATGGAAAAAGGAAAAAAGGGAACGTGGGAGTATAGGAGGGACAGGTCAAGGCATAGAAGGGACAATGTGCTTATTGCTCAGTCAGGTATTATTTCTCAGGGTTATTTGCACTAAACAGAAACCCCCTTAAGTAGAAAAGGCATTAATATGGGGACGTAAGTACTCACAAAATCTTTGAAAGTATTGGAGGAACAGGGTCTCTGTTATATTACAGAAATTGCTCTAAGAATGGAACTACTGAAGTTGCCCATGGAGGGAGCTTCAGAAAGGTGACAAGTAAAGATTACATGGCTAGTCTATGCATAGCTAGACTGCAGTCTTATGCATAGTTAAAGCATAGCTATACTATGCTTTGAAGGAAGAGCACATCACCCTGCCTGTGATCCAGGAATCAAGAACCTACTGCTGCTAAGGCTGCCTCAACAGCCTTCATTAACCATGAAGCCAGTAATTAGGCATTGCAACACTGCTACAGATAAGCCAACAAGCCAGTCGTGGTGGCATATGCCTGTGTTCCCAGTAGCTCAGGAGGCTGAAGCAGAAGAATAGCAAGTTCTAAACCAGCCTCAGCAAATTAGCAAGGTCTTGTCTCAAAATAAAAAGAATAAATGCTGAGTACCCCTGGGATTAATACCCAGTACCAAAAAACAAGAAAGGAAAAGCTGGCCAGCAGGAGCAGCTAGTGTAACCAGTATATGGCCTGTGCCTGACTTTCACTTTTCAAGTTTCTCCAGTGTACAAATTATTGATAGATCATCATTTATAGGTAGAATCCTAGCTGTGAGAAAATCTGTGAAATATAGATTATTGATTTTCCATCTTCTGCATATAAAAAGAGATTGGTGACTTGAGAAGAATGCTTGAGCAATAGACAAGAATAGATATTCTACTACATACTAGAGTTAAATATGTGCCTACCTTACAATGGGGCTATACCTGTAATCCCAGCTGCTCGGGAGGCTGAGGCAGAAGGATCACAAGTTCAAGGCTGGCCTCAGCAACTTAGAGAGACCTATCTCAAAATTAAAAAAACTAAAAAGGTCTGTCTCAGTGGTAGACAGCCCCTGGGTTCAATCTCTAGTAACAACAACAAAAAGAGAATCCACATTTTAAAATTTTTCTTGGTAACAAGTACTGAGCCAAAAGCAGCATGAGAACGAGACAAAAGGGCTGGGGATATAGCTCAGTGGTAGAATGTTTGATGCTTCAGGCCCTGAGTTCGATCCTCAGCATTGAAAAAAAAAAAAAAAAGGATGAAGCAAAAGTCTATCTGGACTTTTAAAATATATTTATATATACATCTCATGACCATCATATCATAAAAGAAATAACATCTTAACACCAAAAAAGGTAAAATATTAAAGTCTCGGAATTTAAGAATTGAATAAATTTAACATTAAGAAAAATACTATTTTGTCCTTCCTTTTTTTTTTTAGTATTGGGGATCGAACTCAGGGGCACTAAACCACTAAGCCACATCCCCAGCACTATTTTGTTTTATTTAGAGATAGGGTCTCATTGAGTTGCTTAGCACCTCCCCTTTCCTGAGACTGGCTTTGAACTCACAATCCTCCTGTCTCAGCTTCCCAAGCAGCTGGGATTACATGAGTCACCATGCCAAGCTTACCCTTTCTTTCTTTTTTCTTTTTTCGTTTTGGTCCCAGGGATTGAACTCAGGGGCACTCAACCACTGAGCCACATCCCCAGCCCTATTCTGTGTTTTATGTAGAGACAGGGTCTCACTGAGTTGCTTAGCGCCTTGCTGTTGCTGAGGCTGGCTTTGAACTCGCAATTCTCCTGTCTCAGCCTCCCAAAGTGCTGGGATTACAGGTGTGCACCGCCGCATCCAGCTGGCCTTTCTTTCCTGATGAACACTTTATTCCAATGTGGCCCTGCTCAAACAGCACTTAGCTTCTTCCCAGCCCTACTTAGGACTGGCTGAATAATCTTGAACAAGTTACTTTACATACCAAGCCTTCACTTATTACTAATTAAAATTAGTACTATGAATAAATATTAACATTTAAGAAGGAGAAAGAACAGGGCATGGTGTTTCACACCTGTTATCCTAGTAATTCAGGAGGCTGAGGCAGGAGAATCACCAACTGAAGGCCAGCCTGCACAATTTAGGAAGATCCTATCTCAAAATTTAAAAAAAGAAAAAAATTCCAGCCTCAGCAATGGCGAAGCACTAAGCAGCTCAGTGAGACCCTGTCTCTACATAAAACACAAAATAGGGCTGGGGATGTGGCTTAGTGGTCAAGTACCCCTGAGTTCAATCCCCAGTACCAAACAAAAAAGAAAGAAAGAAAAGAAAAGAAAAAATTAAAAAGGCTAGAGATGTAGCCCAGTATTAGGGCACCCCTGCAATCCTCACTACCTCAAGAAGGCAGGGGAGGAGAGGTAGAGTGAGAGGTGGAAGAGGGAGGAAGAGAAGAGAAAAGGGGGAAAGAGGAGGAGGAAAAGAAGGAAAAAAGTATAGAAGATACGTGTTTTGTTTGGGGCACTTTATCACTGAGATACATCCCCAGTCCTTTTTGGATTTTGTTGGTTTGTTTTGTTTGTTTGAGCAGGGTCTCACTAAGTTGCTTAGGGTCTAGCTAAGGTCTGAGACTAGCCTCAAACTTGTGGTCCTCCTGCCTCAGCCTCCGGAGTCACTGAGATTACAGGCATGTGCCTTGGGGCCCAACCAGAAGACAATCATGTTGGGCTAGGGATGTAGCTTAGTGGTAGTGTGCCTAGCATGCATGAATGCCTTGGTTTGATTCTCTAGCAACACACACACACACAAAATAAGTAAGTAAACATAAATGAGCATACAGTAAGAAAAAGTGTTGGTTGAAAAATAAGAATGGCATTAGATTAGTAGTTCTCTTAGTTCCTTCTACAGTTTATAAACTCTACTTATGCCAGCTCTCTCTTTTTGAAACTGGGGATTGAATCAAGGGGCCTTAAACATGCTAGGCAAGCACTCTACCACTGAGCTACACCCATTTAACCCAGATTTAACAAATGACTCCAGATTTGTTTGTTTTTCACATCACCCCTTCTGTTCAAAAGCATTCTATGGGTGCAATATGTCAATAAAATAGAATCCTATTCAACCTGATATTCAAGGCCCCTCTCAGCCTGGTCCTAATCTATATTTACTGCCATTCCTGCTTTAAAAAAACAAACTGGCACCACCTGATTAGGTGTTTTTGCTTATTATTTTCCCTCATTTCATTCAGCAAATATTCACTGAAATTACTTAGCATTTTTTGTTTGTTTGTTTTGGGGCTTGAACCAAGGACCTTGTGCATAATAGGTAAGGGCTCCATCACTGAGCTACATCTCCAGCCTATTAAGCATCTTTTATGTGCCATACTTTGTGTTAGATTTCTTCAACAAGTTTGAAGATACATTTATTTGGCTGAGCCTCTGCTAAGGTAACCAACCATCCCAAGTTGCCCAGGACTATCCTTAAGGTCCCACCTCCAGGGAAAACCCTCAGTTCTGGGAAAACTGAGACATTTGATCATCTACTCATTGCCCACAAGAACCGTATGAGGATCTTAAGATTTCTTCTAACTCAGAAATTCTGTCTAGAACTATATTATTTTTCCCTACTTTCTTCCAAGATAAATATTTTTGATTTTGCTAAGAATTAACATATTCCTAAGCAATGGCATTTATGTTTGTGCCACCTCCTAAATGACTATAAACTCCAGGAAGACGGAGACATTTTTCCTGGTCTCCACAGTACCTATCAGTGCCTTATATAGTAATTATAAAATGATTATATGTTTAATTGAATTGAGACCACATCCAAATTAACACTCGTGCTTTTTTTTTTCTTTTGCAGTACTGCGGATTGAACCCAGAGGTGCTCTACCACTGAGCTACATACCCATCCCCAGCCTTTTTAATTTTTAAAAAATTTTTTTATTTTGAGACAGGGTGTCTCTAAGTTACTGAGGCTGGTCTCAAACTTATGATCCTCCTGCCCTTGCTTCTGCAGTCCCGGGGATTACAGGTGTATGACACCATGCCCCATCAAGACTTTTTCCTCCTTTTTTAGATTGGTGCATTATAATTATACATAATAATGGGATTGTTACATATTCATAAATGCACATGATATAATAATATAATTTGGTCTTTTTTAATTAAGTCTTTTAAAAGCAGCACATGTGGAGAAAAATGTTAAGCTGGATGATAGTTTTTTAAAGATATTTTTTAGTTGTAGATGGACAGAATACCTTTATTTTATTTATTTATTTTTATGTGGTGCTGAGGATCGAACCTATTGCCTCCCACATGCTAGGCAAGCGCTCTACCACTGAGCCACAACCCCAGCCCACGGATGATAGTTTTTATAAAGTGAGCAGCACCCAAACCAAGTCGCAGAACACATCCCAGAAGCCCTTGTGTCCCTTCTCAGTCACAACCCCCTCTTATGATCTTCGTCCATTTTCTGTTGCTTATAACATGACACCACAAACTGAGCAAGTTACAAAGAAAAGAGGTTTATTTTGGTTCATGATTTTGATGCAAGGTCAAGGTGTCACATCAGGTGATAGCCTTCTTGGGGGCAGAGTCCTGAGGCAACACATGGAAACATACAGGGAGAGTGTAAGAGAGCTAGACAAACTGATTTTATAGTAGACCCACTTTCAGATAACCCATAACCCATTAACCATTAATCACATCAGTGGATTAATCCATTCATGAGGGCAGAGCCCTAAATACCTTTCAAAAGTCCCACCTGGTCCCACCTCTTATAACAGGTAATAAATTTCAACAAGAATTTCAGAGAGGACAAACCATATTCAAACCATAGCAGGTAACCACAATGTATGCTTAAGATAGCATAGATTAGTTTTACCTATTTTTGACCTTAACATAAGTGGAATCATGAAATATGTTTCTGTTTGTGAGATTTATCCATATAGTTGCACATGGCTTTAGTACATGCTGTCTCCTCGCTATACAACATATTCCATTGTGTGAATATACCACTACATATTTATCCATTCTATCAATGGACATTTAGATTATTTCTAATTTGGAGCTAGGCAAATACAGCTTAGGTGAACATTCTAGTACCCATTTTTTGGTGAGTATAGGCATACATTTCTGTTAAACATATACCTAGGAGTGGAACTGTTGGGCAATAGGATAGGTATATGTTGTGCCTTAATAAATATTACTTTTCCAAAGTGATTGAAACAGTTATTTCTTTATATCCACATTAATAAGGTGTGAGAGTTCTGGAGGCCTCACATTCCCTCCTTTGTCATTTGTCTCTTTCTTTCTCCCTCCCCACTTGTAACCTTTGTTTAGCCATTCTGGTGGATGTGTACTGGTCTCCAGTGGTTTTTTTGTTTTGTTTTGTTTTGTTTTGTTGGTACTGGGGATTGAACTCAGGGGTACTCGACCACTGAGCCACATCCCCAACCCTATTTTGTGTTTTATGTAGAGACAGGATCTCACTGAGTTGCTTAGCGCCTCGCCATTGCTGAGGCTGGCTTTGAACTCGCGATTCTCCTGTCTCAGCCTCCCTAAGTGCTGGGATTACAGGTGTGCTCCACCGCCCCGACTTCGAACGTGGTTTTAATTTGAAGTTCCCTGACTACTCATTCAGCTGCACACCTTCGCAGGTGTTTAATGTACACTGGGAAATCCCCTTTTGTGAAGTGCAGTGCAAACCTTTTTTAAAACTCAACTTGTCAACTCAACACTTTCCTCATCATATTTTCATGGTGAGACTCAAGTGACTGATTCTAAGTTAGGTCTGACATTTTTGTCTAGAGGAGAAAAATCTCTAAATCACCTTTGTGTTCTATATATTGGGGCCCTGTTTGAGACAGCAGGGAGTGACCTTTATTACTTCTAACCCCCAAACTCTACAGTCCTTTATAGGAGGTGAAAAGACTGTCGACTTTTCATTATAACAGCTGCCTGGCGTGGTGACCCATGCTGAAGCGGGCGGACGGCAAGTTCATGGCCAGTCTGGGCAACTTAGCAAGATCCTGTCTCAAAATAAAAAATGAAAAGGGCTGGGATTATAGTTCACTCAGTGGTAAAGTGCCCCTAGGTTAAAGCCTTCACACCTAAAATAAATATATTATTTTAAAAAAGAAAGAAAGAAAGTTCTTCTGAGTCCAGAAGAACTACCTGAAATTGCCCTCAGCCTTCTCAGCCGGGACCTGGCCAGCCGGCACGGATATCTGGGGGCACCATCTCGGGACGTGGAGGCGCCGCGCCGCGCCGCGCGGGTATCTCTTAAAGCAGAAATGTTAACACCCTTTCAACCGCGGCAGTAGGGGTGGTGGGGCCCAGAAGTGTTGCCCGGTGAAGGGCTCCCAGCTTCCGCCGCAGGAAGCCGCCTGAGGGGGCGTCTGGAGGAACCCCAGGCCGCGGCCGGCCGGGCTGGTCAGTTGGCACACGTGGAAGGTGAGAAGCAGGACGAGGGCTGGGGTGGCGGCGACTGGCCTATGGGGCGGGATCCCTGCTCCGAGGCGGGTAGATGCGTGTCCTGCTGATGGAGGGAGCCGGAGTCACGTTTGGCCATCACTTCAACGGATCACTCAAAATAGAATGCTGGGTTTGGCGAGGCAGCACCGGGATCCTAACGGCTGCGCGGCGTGGCGGGCGGAAGCGCAGCGGCGCCGGCGCTTTCGCTCCGGGACGTGGGGGCCTGGGTCCAGCGCGGAGGCTCGGGTGGCCGAGAGATGGGCGGTTGAGCTGAGCCTAACCTCAGTTGCCGGTAGGGATGGTCGTTGCGCGGCGCTATCCCTGGGACCTTTCCGTGGGGGAACGCGGATCCGAGCCGGGGTTGTGTAGAGGCGGAGGTGAAGGGAGCAAGAGGCCTGCGGTTCTGCCGAAACTAGCAAGTAGCCTCCCGGCATTGGGAGAGTATTTATTTACTGAGCACCTACTGTGCCCCAGCACTGCTTAAGGCGCTGGGATCCCACAGTGAACACAGTGGGCAGACCCTGCCCTCCTGTTGCCCACCTTACATTCAGGCAACAGACAAGAAAATGCATTCGTTTATAATAATATGACACACAGTGATCAGTCTCAATAAGAAAAACATAATAGAGCTGTGAAATAGGGAGAGGATTTATGTTAAGGTGAGGCAGGGGAAAAGGTCATTCAGAAAAGACCTTTTTGAGGAGTGTCCTTTCACATAGACCTGAAAGAAGTGACGATGCCCTGGAAGAAGAATGGTCCCAGCAGAGAGAATGGGAGAATTGAATTGTTGCTTGGCCTTGGAACTTGTCTACATGAAGCTTAAATGTTATGTAAATGGAATTATCTTTGTAGGTTTTAGCAAAAGAAAATTGACATTTTCTTAGCAAATTATGTAGTATTCATTCATCTAGCTATGAATTCATTCAGTGCTTTGTTCCTGAAGTGTGAGAAAAGAGTTGGAGGAGCCGGGCGCGGTGGCTCACGCCTGTAATCCTAGCACTTTGGGAGGCAGAGACAGGAGAATCGCGAGTTCGAAGCCAGCCTCAGCAAAGGCGAGGTGCTAAACAACTCAGTGAGACACAAAATAGGGCTGGGGATGTGGCTCAGTGGTTGAGTGCCCCTGAGTTCAATCCCCAGTACCAAAAAAAAAAAAGAAAGAAAGAAAGAAAAGAGTTGGAGGGCCAACTGCCTTAGTAGTTTGGCAAAATTAGTTTTTAGTTCAGTGCGTATATTAAATGTAGAATATCCACTGGTTTTCTTTCTTTCTTTTTTTTTTTTAATTTTTTTAGTTGTTGATGGATCTTTATTTTATTCATTTGTTATTTATATGTGGTGCTGAGGATTGAACCCAGTGCCTCACGCATGCTAGGCAAGCGCTCAACCACTGAGCCACAGCCCCAGCCCCTCCACTGGTTTTCAAGAAGACTTAGTCTGAGTTCATTTTTACAATAAGTAAAAACTTCACTTTTTAAGAAAAGTGTGTTTATTTTAATTAAAGGAGTAGGGAGGGTTTTGTTTTTGTTTTGGCTTTGTTTGTTTGTTTTCCCAAATAAGAATAACCTTAAGGACAAGAACTAGCTGACAGGAAAGAAGAGAGATGGTTCTAGGAACTGAGGAAGGTAGCAGAAGATGTGAAAAGGAAAAGATGGTAAGGATGATGTGAAATAACCAAAGAATAATCTGTCCTCATTCTCCTCCTCCTCTTAATAATCTCAGGATTATTAAGTACTAGTGCTTCAACATACCTCATCTCAAGTGATTTTCAAAACTACCCATCCTAGCCAGGAGAATGGGTAGAAGAGAAAACAGACTGACTTGATAACTAGTTAAGCAGAATTGTGATTTCCACTTCCACCATAACTCACTAGCGGTTTAATTAAGGTAAAACTTTAAGGAGGCAGTTTGTTTCAAATTATTATTATTATTATTATTATTATTATTATTATTATTATTATTATTTTGGTACTGGAGACTGAACTCAGGGGCACTCGACCACTGAGCCACATCCCCAGCCCTATTTTGTGTTTTATGTAGAGACAGGGTCTCACGGAGTTGCTTAGTGCCTCGCCATTGCTGAGGCTGGCTTTGAACTCGCGATTCTCCGTCTCAGCCTCCCAAAGTTCTGGGATTACAAGCGTGAGCCACCCCGCCCGGCTTCAAATTATTTTTAACTTTATATGGTAAAGTAAGCCACATTAACATCATGGAATTTTATGGCAGCAAGGTCACCTAATCTAATCCCTGTTCATTTTTTAAAATATTACTATATTTTTATACCTTTATTTTATTTGTTTATATTTATGTGGTACTGAGGATCGAACCTAGTGCCTCATGCACACTAGGCAAGCACTTCACCACTGAGCTACAGTCCCAGCCCCCCTGTTCATTTTTCTTTTTTCTTTTTTTTTTTTGCACTGGGGATTGAACTCAGGGGCACTCGACCACTGAGCCACATCCCCAGCCCTATTTTGTGTTTTATGTAGAGACCGGGTTTCACTGACTTGCTTAGCACTTCACTGTTGCTGAGGCTGGCTTTGAAGTCATGATTCTACTGTCTCAGCCTCCCACTGCGCCTGGCTCCCCCTTGTTCATTTTTCAATAAGAAAACTGCTAGTTTTTGACCAAGCAATGACTCAAAATACGGAGCTGCTGTTTTTGCCATAATCAGCTATCTTTCCCTTTTCTCTCCCTAGAACCTCTAACTTGATAAAAATTCTTCCCTCCTCCACGCTATTGAACAAATGAAAAGAACTTTGTGGAGTACCCCAGAATTGACTTAATCTAAGATACCATTAGAGCTGTATGAGATTTTGCTTTCCACAAGTATTTGTTTTAATGTCCTTTGGCCAGGAAACTAAGTCACATCTTCTCTCAGGGAGCCTAATTAGATAGAGTGAATAAATAACAAGCCAATTAAAATTTACAGGAAGTTCTACTTGAAGAGGATTGAAGGTACAGTCAATTCTTAGTAGAACAGAGAGATGGAGAACAACAAACAGTGTGAGTATTAAGATATCAAATTGATTTGTGGTTGTTATGTTGATAATCACAATACTATCATCTTCCTGAACTTGTCCTTTTTTTTCTTGTTTCACTTGATTTTATTTACTTTAAGGGATAGCTAACAACAATATTTGAAAGACAGCTGGATATTTAGTGTTAGATGAAGAGTCATCTAACTCTAGTTACATTTGACCATCACTAGTGTTAGAGAGGTAATCTATTTTTCCCTTCTAATTTTTTATCATGGTACTATTCAGTTTCTTCTTTATGTTAAGAACATAGTTATGATGGATGGCAATATCTTCTATATGGCATCTATCTTGTACAAAAATTGGAGAAATACATTCTATATTTAGTTTATAGTATTCATAAAATATTCTTCTCCTGGTTTTAAAATTGTAGAATAAATTCAGAAGATTTATTTAAGGAGTGCATTTCCAAAATTAGTCATACCTAGTGATGTTATTTAGTGGACTGCTCATTTTTAAGAAAAATGAATTTTTTTCTTAGATATTAGCTATTCACTAGTAGCCATATTTGTCTATATAAATGGTACCTTACAACAAAATTGTATAGAATATACACATTTATTTGTTAAAGATAAAAACTTGAGGAATAACTTTTCCCCCAAACAGAACAATAAGTATTATCTTTGTAGTTTTTTTTTGGTGCTGAGTATCAAACTCAGTGCCTTTAACCTGTTAGCAAATACTCTTCAATTGAGCTGAACCCCCAGCGCTATCTCAAATTCTTACTTGCATTATATGGTCAAGATAAATGTTGGAGCCGGGCACAGTGGCACAAGCCTGTAATCCCAGCACTTAGGGAGGCTGAGACAGGAGAATCGCGAGTTCAAAGCCAGCCTCAGCAATGGCGATGTGCTAAGCAACTCAGTGAGACCCTGTCTCTACATAAAACACAAAACAGGGCTGGGGATGTGGCTCAGTGGTCGAGTACCCCTGAGTTCGATCTCCAGTAACCAAAAAAAAAAAAAAAAAAGATAAATGTTGGTCTTCTGTCTTTTTTTTTTTTTTTTTT
This sequence comes from Geosciurus inauris, assembly GCA_004024805.1. Lineage (NCBI taxonomy): Eukaryota > Metazoa > Chordata > Mammalia > Rodentia > Sciuridae > Geosciurus > Geosciurus inauris. Next base: position 153,284 of record PVHX01002340.1, read on the forward strand.
TTTGGTACAGGGGATCGAACTCAGGGGCACTAGACCACTGAGCCACATCCCCAGCCCTGTTTTGTGTTTTATGTAGAGACAGGGTCTCACTGAGTTGCTTAGCACATCGCCATTGCTGAGGCTGGCTTTGAACTCGGGATTCTCCTGTCTCAGCCTCCCTAAGTGCTGGGATTACAGGCTTGCGCCACAGCACCTGGTTGGTCTTCTGTCTTTTGATGAAAACTCTGTAAACATTTAAATTTAATTATGAAAAAAATGTGCACTTGTATGACTTGCAGTTTTTTTTTAATTTTTTTTTAGTGGTAGATGGACACAATATCTTTATTTTATTTATTTATTTTTATGTGGTGCTGAGGATCGAACCCAGTGCCTCACGCATGCGAGGCAAGTGCTCTACCACTGAGCCACAATCCCAGCCCCATGACTTGAAGTTTAATGAGAATTTTGGAGAGGTTCTCTTATTTGTATTTTGCTCATGTACTTCATCTTTTCTCACTTTGAGAGAATTGTAATTTAATGCTAGATTTGGACATACAATTTTTTAATGATGAAAGATAAAAATCAATCATTAGAGAAGATATTGAAATAACAGAGAATAAAGCATTGAAAAGAAGAGCTACATACCTGCAAATCCAATGGAAAGTGTAGATTAAATCCTTGTTAAGTCCAATATCACTATTTGCAAAATGCATGATGTTTGAAAGGATCAAAGAAAACCCACCAAACCTTATAAGTAGTTATTTAGGTAGAGCTTACTGTAGGGATTAAAATTAACATCCTAAATTTAAAACAGTCTAGTTCGAAGTGATACCAACTGAGCTCCAGTAATATACATTGATTTTACACTTAACTCCATCCTCCCCTTTCATGTTGTTGTTATCACAAATTAAATCATTTTTTAAATTTGTTCTAATCAGCTATACATGACAATAGAATGCTCTTCGATTCATTGTACACAAATGGAGCACAATTTTTTACTTCTCTGGTTGTACTTCTGGTACACGAAGTAGAGGCACAACATTCGTGCGATCATACATGTACCTAGGGTAATGATGTCTCTCAGTCCTTTTCTTGTCTTGATAACACGTGGGCCATAACTTAAGTGTGGTTGGAAAAACTATGATAGCCAACAGACTTTGTATATTTCTACATTTTTAAAATTCACAGTTAATTAGCATTTGCCATTTGTGGTGTTTTGTGCTTAAATATGTATTATCAGAACAATAAGAACACTCATAGTTATTATGATTGCAAACAGGTCTCATTAAAAATTATAGGCAACTGGTTTTGAGGAAATCTTGAAGAATAACAGTGAAATGAACATACTCCATTATAACTATTCTTATTGGGCTGACCCTAGAGTGTGAGTCATATTACTTGCAAAACATTGTTACAAAGATCAACAAAAATGGGCTGGGGATGTAGCTCAGTGGTAGAGTGCTCGCTTCCCATGTGTGAGGCCCTGGGTTCAGTCCTCAACACCACATAAAAATAAAGGTATTGTGTCCATCTACAACTAAAAAAAATTAAAAAAAAAAAAAGATCCACAAAAACAACTAAGTAGGATGTCAGTCTTTAGAATGGGATGGGAGTAGGGTAGGGATCCTCTGATGGTTAAATTACATGTTTACTAGCTGGGCACAGTGGCGCACACCTGTAATCCCAGCACTTTGGGAGGCTGAGACAGGAGAATCACGAGTTCAAAGCCAGTCTCAGCAATGGTGAGGTGCTAAGCAACTCAGTGAGACCCTGTCTCTATATAAAACACAACATAGGGCTGGGGATGTGGCTCAGTGGTCAAGTACCCTTGAGTTCAATCCTCGGTACCAAAAGAACAAACAAACAAAAAAACCAAATTACATGTTTCCTAAATGCAATGACTAAGAGTCATACTTGAAAACACTTTACATCAACTGCTTCTCTGGGAATTCACTGGTATCTTAAATGACTTTAAGATTGTTTTTTTCCTGGACATTTTGATGGTCATTCTTAGGAAAGCAGAGCTGGAAGAAGGGAAGCATTTGTTGTTCTTTCACATTTTCCAAAAGTACATTAAAAAGTCAACACATTTTAAAAGATGATGTATTTGTAGCTTGGTGTGGTTGTGCACACTTGTAATCCCAGCTGCTCAGGAGTTTGAGGCAAGAGGATCAAAAGTCCAAGGCCAGCCTGGATAGCTTGGTGAGACCTTGTCCCAAAATAAGAAATAAAAGGGGCTGTGAGCCGGGCGCAGTGGCATATGCCTGTAATCCCAGCAGTTTGGGAGTCTGAGATAGGAGAATCGCGAATTCAAAGCCAGCCTCAGCAATGGTAAGGTGCTAAGCGACTCAATGAGACTCTGTCTCTACATAAAACGCGAAATAGGGCTGGGTTTATTTTGTTTTATTTATTTATTTTTGCAATTTCAGGATGTAATTTCATCTTGAAATTATAAAAGATAATTCAAAAGTGATAGAGAAATTCCCCAAGAGGGAACTCAAACAAGTGTTTCTTTCTTTAGGAGCATTCTGATATTCAGCACAGATGTTATTTTTCATAGATGTTTTTCCTATTAGTTACCTACTTTATCAGGTAAATATATTTCTTAAAAACATTATCATAACTAATGGTAAAGGAGTTATTTTCAGGTTGGGCTCAGCTCCAAGGTACTGTAGAGAAATACAAAATAATTGTGCAAGGGACTGATGAAAATACTTAGCAAAATGCTTTGGTCTTGATACTGGAAAGTTTTGTTGTATGTTTTTTTATATATTTTGTACGTAAATAATAATACCAGAAATTTATACATACATATATAAACTATAGAGATATCAAAGAACTTCCATAACTGTTATCTCATTTTTAATATTTTTCTACAGCCCCCTCCCCCACATACTTGTGAGATAGGAGAAAAAGAGAAGGAGAAAGGACAAGTAATGAAAAAGTCAAACACAAGAGCACCTGTACTATGTTATTTTACTAAGAACTTGTTAAAAAAAAAATCATGTCAAAGCAGAGTAAATGTATACATTTTATTTCTACAAAAAAAAGAAAGAAAGAAAAAGAAAAGAAATAGGGCTGAGATGTGGCTCAGTGGTCGAGTACCCCTGACTGAGTTCAATCCTCAGCACCAAAGAAAAGAAAAGGGGCTGTGGATATAACTTCAGTGGTGAAGCACCACTTGTGGGTTCAATCCCCAGTGTGTGTGGGGGATATTTATATAACAATTTTAAGATGATTTTGAAAAGATATTAGAGGAAACACTATAAAAACAAGATATGGGACATAGAAATTCGTCAAAAATTGATCTTTTTTTGTGTTCATTTCTTCACCAACCAAGAGTGAGGCCCCTGTATTCTCTGCCCACCCCAGCTCCCCACAGAGTCTCCCTGGTGCAGATCCAGGCTTACCCTATTTATTTAATTTAATAATTAGAATTCAACACATAAGCCTAGGAATTACTTTGTTTTCCATTTCAAAAATCATAGGCTATTCTACCTCTGTTATTTCTGCACTTCCTGATTATGCCAAATTTATTACTATTAAGGTATCATCTGTCATTGTTGCTTATTTTAAAAGATTTGTATATCTGTGAATCTCCCAATAATACAGAAATCAAGGGTAGAGATTCAGTGGGAATTAAGGATAAATAAAGCTTAAAAGCGTTGATGTTAACTAGCAATTTTACTTTGACAAACCTGTTTTGACATAGACAAATACAACTGACTGAAAATTTGTCCAATATCATTACTAATTAGACAGATCAAGAAGTTCAGAATCAAGAGGAATGAGACATAGATAGACATAGTATGAAAATGGTAACCTTGCCTGGCATGGTGGTGCATGCCTGTAATCGCAGCATTTTGGGAGCCTGAGACAAGAGAATTGCGAGTTCAAAGCCAGCCTCAGCAACCGAGAGGTGCCAAGCAACTCAGTGAGACCTTGTCTCTACATAAAACACAAAACAGGGCTGGGGATGTGGCTCAGTGGTCGAGTACCCCTGAGTTCAATCCCCAGAAACTCCTCCCCTCCTCCCTCCCCCCAAATGGTAACCTTATATCATTATTTACCCATTGGATTTTAGTTTAGGTTCAAGAGGGGATCAAGAAGGAATACAGATTTGGGCTTTTTTTTGCGGGGGTGGGGGTGGTACTGGGGATCAAACCCAGGGCCTCCTATATGCTAGGCCAGCACTCTACTACTGAGCTATATCCTCAGCACATTTAATTTTTAATTTTGAGACAGGATCTCTCAATGTTGTGGAGGCTGGCCTTGAACTTGTGAGTGTTATGCTTCAGCCTGCTGAGTAACTGGGATTAGAGGCATGGGCTACAATGCCCATTTTATAGGGATACAGATTTAGAAAACAAAACTAAAGTTTTTCAAACATCCTATTTTCGAGCCCTATGAGATTCCTCAGCTTCATTTGTTGAAGAATAACATGCAGGTAAAGTAACCCATAAATATGATTTATATAAATCATGATGAGAATCAGATATATTATTCTTTCATTCAAGCATTCTTCCTCTAATAAAACAACTTATGAGATGATAAGTAGCATGTCTTTTCTGGAAAGACGTAGTAGTTCTCAATGACTAATTTATTCATTTGAATCACTCAAATGGCTATTATATGACTTGCCTAGGACTGCCCTCATAGAACTTACATTCTAGTGAAGGAAATGACAAATTCTAAGAAAAATAAAGTAATGCAAGGGGTTAGAAAATAGAAGGGGAAGAGGGGAGGAGTTTACTTACTCTAGTGTGGTCAAGGATGGACTCTTTAAGGTGAATCTGATAGGAAAACAGAATGATAATAAGGAGTTAGCCATAAGAAGATCTGGGGAGCTGGGCGCAGTGGCGCACGCCTGTAATCCCAGCACTTAGGGAGGCTGAGACAGGAGAATCGCGACTTCAAAGCCAGCCTCAGCAATGGTGAGGTGCTAAGCAACTCAGTGAAACCCTGTCTCTAAATAAAACACAAAATGGGCTAAGAATGTGGCTCAATGTTTGAGCACCCCTGAGTTCAATCCCTGGTACAAAAAAAAGAAGAAGAAGAAGATCTGGAGAATTCGTGTTGCATACAGAGGGAATGACATATGTAAAGATTATAGACAGGGGTCTCTCAACATTGCAGAGACTGGCCTTGAACTCATAATCCTCCTGTAAAGGTTTAGCAGATTAGATAGAGCAAGGGTCAGCATGCTTTTGTGTAAAGAGCCAGAAAGTAAGTACTTTAGACTTTGTGGGCAATATGGTTTGTTTGGTTCACAACTATTCAGCAGCGCTAATGTGTATTGTTAAAACAGCCACAGATATTACATAAATAAATGATCATGACTATATTACAGTGAAACCTTATTTATAAAAAGAGGCAGACTTGGCAGCAAAAGCACAGCCATAAAAGGAAAAATGAATAAAATGGGACTTATCAAAATGAAAAGCTTCTGCTCTGCAAAAACCCTGTGGGAGCAGGGCACAGTGGCACACGCCTGTAATCCCAGCACTTTGGGAGGCTGAGACAGGAGAATCACGAGTTCAAAGCCAGCCTCAGCAACAGCGAGGTGCTAAGCAACTCAGTGAGACTCTGTCTCTAAATCAACACAAAATAGGGCTGGGGATGTGGCTCAGTGGTCGAGTACTCCTGAAGTCAACCCCTGGTACCCACCTCCAATAAATTAATTAATTAATTAAATTAAAAACAAACAAACCCTGTGGGAGCCGGGCGCAGTGGCACATAACTCAGGAGGTTGAGGCAAGAGGCTCACACGTTCAAAGCCAGCCTCAGCCACCTAGCAGGGCCTTAAGTGAGACCACATCTCAAAAAATAAAATGGCTGGGGATGTCTCAGTGGATAAGCACCATGGGGTTCAATCCCTGGTACTAAAAACAAAAATAAAAGCAATAAACAACAACAACAAAAACCTTGTGGGGATGACCCTGTGAAAAAGGTCATTTGAAGACAAGCAGCAGAAAGAATATTTGAAAACCACATGTCCTCATAGGACTTATATATAGAAAATATAAAGCATTCTCAAAACTCAACAGTAAAGTGTAATCAAACTAGTGTGGTACCAGCATAAGGACAGAAATATGAAACAGTAGAATAGAACTGAGAGTTCAGAAATAAAACCCCTATGTTGTGATATTTATGGATTACTTGTGATATTTATGGATTACTTGATCTTCATGTTATTTTCCAACCTCCTGTGTTGATTTTTTTCTTTTTTTTTGTGGTGTTAGGGATTGAACCCAGGGCCTTGTGCATGTGAGGCGAACACTCTACCACCTGAGCCACATCCCCAGCCCCCTGTGTTGATTTTTGACAAGAGTGTCAAGACCACTCAATGGGGAAAGAACAGTCTTTACAAATGGTGTAGGGGCAGGCTGGACCCTTACCTCACACTATACACAAAAATTAATTCAAAATGAATGAAATATCTAGATGTAAGAGCTAAAATCATAAAACTTGGGAAAAAAATATAAATCTTTGTGATCTTGGGTTAGGCAGTTGTTCCTTAGGGAAAAAAGCATGAACAACAAATGGAAAAATAGATATATTTGACATAATCATAATTAAAAACTTTTCTTTTCCAAAGACACCATCAAGAGAGAAGACAACCCATAGAATCAGAGATAATTTTATCAAATCATGTATCTGATAAGGGACTTGTATCTAGAACATATAAAGGACTATTACAACTCAATAATAAAAATACAAACAACTCAACCAGGCACGGTGGCGCACGCCTGCAATCCTAGCACTTGGGGAGGCTGAGACAGGAGGATCGCGAGTTCAAAGCCAGCCTCAGCAACAGCGAGCCTCTAAGCAACTCAGTGAGAGTTTATTTATCTCTAAATAAACACAAAATAGGGCTGGGGATGTGGTTCAGTGGTCGAATGCCCTGAGTTTAATCCCTGGTACCACAATAAAACATAGGTCAACAGTAGAGCTCACTGATGGAGCACCCTGCCTAGTACACATGAGGCCTGTGGTTCAGTGCCTTAGCACCATTGGGGGAGAAAAAAGGACAAAGGATCTGAGAAGACACTTTTCAGAAGAAGATATATGAATGTCCAATAAACACATGAAAAGATGCTCAACATTACTAGCTGGCAAGGAAATATAAATTACAACCACTGTCAAATATCACTTCAAATTCAGTAGATTTTCTATAATTAAAAAGCCAGACATTTACATTTGTTGTTGGCAAGGATATGGAGAAATTGATCCTGGTATGATGGTGCATTCCTGTAACCCCAGCTACTCAGCACGCTGAGGCCAGAGGATCACAAGTAAAAACCCAGCCTTCACAACTTAGTAAGACTGTCACAAAACAAAAAATAAAAAGGGATGGGGTTGTAGCTCCATGGTGTAGACCCATGAATTCAATCCCCAGTACAAGAGGGGGGAAAAAAAAACTTGGATTCAGGTGCTCATTGCAGTATCATTCATAATCTTAGAAACAACCAAATATCCATCAACTTATAATTGGATAAATAAAATGTGGTATATCCATACAATGAAGTATTGTTGAGAGTAAAAAATGAAGTACTATTATATATGGATGAACCCTGAAAATACTATTCTGCGTAAAAGAAGTCAGTGACAAAAGACTGCACATTAATGTGATTCCACTTATATGAAATGTCAGTAATAGGCAAATGCACAAAGGTAAAAGGTAGAGGTGATTAAACAACTTTGGATATACCAAAATCCATTGCAGTATACACTTTGGAGAATGAATTGTGTAGTATGTGAGTTTATATCTCAAAAGAGCTGTTATTAAAAAAAAAAAAAACAAACCTAAATAATTATAAAAAGATAGTCAAAAGACATGAAGAGATATTTCACTGATGAGGATATAGATGCAAATAAGCACATGAAAAGTTACTCAGCATTATTAGCCATCAGGGAAATACAAATTAAAATGACAGCCCAGTGCGGTGGCGCATGCCTGTAATCCCGGCAGCTCAGGAGGCTAAGACAGGAGGATTGCAAGTTCAAAGCCAGCCTCAGCAATGGCAAGACACTAAGAAACCCAGTGAGACCCTGGGTTTAAATAAAATAAAATACAAAAAATAAGCTGGGCACGGTGGCGCACGCCTGTAATCCCTGCACTTTGGGAGGCTGAGACAGGAGAATCGCAAATTCAAAGCCAGCCTCAGCAATGGTAAGGTGCTCTACATAAAACACAAAATAGGTCTGGGAATGTGGCTCAGCGGTCAAGTGCCCCTGAATTCAATCCCCGGTACCCCTCACCCCCCACCAAAAACAACAACACAATGATCTGGGCATGGTGACACATGCCTATAATTCCAGCTACTTGGAAGGGTGAGGCAGGAAGATCATAAATTCAAGGCCAGCCTGGGTAACTTAGTGAGACCCTGTCTCAAACTTTTAAAATTGGGACTGGTAATGCAGCTCAGTGGTAGAGCACATGGTAGCATGTGCAAGGCCTTCCTTGCACATGAGTTCAAAAGGCTCAGGATGGCAAAAAATAAGACCATCACAATGAAATATTACTTTGCATTTTATCAGAATGCCTAAAATAAAAAATATCAGTCACATCAATTGCAGGTGAGGATACAGAGAAACTAGATCATTTATACATTAATATTGAAAATATTAGATGATAGTCACTTTAGTAAACATGATGGCACTTTCTTATTAAAAGTAAGCATGTATGACTCAGCAATTGCATTTTTGGACATTTATCCCAAAGAAATAAAAACATAATCATGGGCTAGGGATGAAGCTCAGTGGTGGAGTGCTTGCCTAGCATGTGTGAGACCTTAAGTTCAATCCACAATAAAAAGGGAAGGAAAAAACAAACAAACATGTGGCCATACAAAAACTAACACATAGCTAGGCACCATGGCTCATGCCTGTAATCCCAGCAACTCAGGAGGCTGAGGCAGGAGGATCACAAGTTCAAAGCCAGCCTCAGCAATTTAGCTAGGCCCTAAGCAACTCACTGAGAACCTATCTCAAAATAAAATGGGGGAAAGTGGCTGGGGATGTAACTTAGTGGTTAAGCACCCCTGGGTTCAATTCTCTATACCAAAACAAACAAACAAAAGTGAATGTTCATAGGTTCATTTGTCATAGCCCCAAACTGTAAGCACCCTAAAAGTCCTGGGTACATTCATTACTACTTGGGAAAAAAAAAAAAGAATTGGACTATTTATACACCTAACAACTTGAATGGATTCCAAGGGAATTATGCTGAATGAAAGGAGCCAATCTCAAATATGTATGATCCCATTTGGATAATATTTATAAAATGATAAAATTATAGAGATATGACAGACTAGTGGTTGCCAGTGATTAGGGTTCAGGGAGAAATGACTGGCTAATAAAGGAAACATGGTAGATTCTTCTGATGCAGCTGTTCTGTGTCTTGATTATGGCAATATGAACCTACATATGTGATAAAATTGCAAAGAACCAAACCAGGTTTGGTGGCATATGCCTGTAATTCCAGCTACTCCCCTGGTGAGCCTAAGGCAGGAGGATTGCAGGTTGCAGGCCAGCCTGGGCAACTTGGCAAAACACAATCTCTAAATAAAAAGAGATTGGAACATAGTTTAGCATTGGAGCACTTGCTGAGCATGCATGAAGCCCTGGGGAAATGTCCAGTAATGGGGGGGGGGGGTTGTGTGCAAAGAAATAAATAACAATCATACTCAAATGAGTGCATGTAAAACTTAAAATCTGAATTTAAGAAGGGTGGAGTACATCAATACCCATTTCCTGGATGTGATATTGTACTGTTATGCAAGATGCTGCCATTAGGAGAAACTAGATGAATGTGTGAGATCTCTATATTATTTGTACTTTTCATAACTGCATGTGGATTCATAATTATCTCAAAACAAAAAGGAAAAATAAAACTACAGGCTGCATTTGACCCATGGATCATCATTTGCCTGCTGGATTAAAAAACAGGAAGGAGGGATTGTAAAGCAAAAAGAGCTGTAGGAAATGCTACTGGAGAGACAGCCTTGAGCCAGATCACACTGGGTCTAAAGTTCATGAAGAGCTCTTTTAAGTTTTTATTCTACATATGATAGATGGTCACTCCAGAGGTTTTGACTAGGGGAGAAATAAGATCAAATTTATGTTTCTAAGAGATCACTTTAGTTGTTAGAGAGTGGACCATATGGGAGCAAACAAAAACAGAGATCAGTTACCATTTGAATCCAAGGTAGAGATAATGGGGAGGTGGGCAAGTGTGGAGTAAACAGGGCTAAGAGAAGCAGTTGGATTCAGAAGGCAGGACTTGCTAATGAATTGGGGAGAGGGTGAAGGGAATACAGAAATCAAAACCAGTTCCTGTTTTTGGTTTAAGCCATTAAGATGGGAAAATTGAGGGAAGAAGCAGAGGGAAGGCATAGGGCAGGAGCCTGGAGCCCTCTTCAGTTTGAGATTCCTATTAGTCATCTGGGTGTAGACATCAAGTCTGCAGCTCAGAGATAAGGTCCAGGTTGGAGACTCAGATTTGATATGGATAATAATTAAAGCCACGGGCTCTGAGGAAAACCCAGGGAGTAAGTGTCAAAGAAAAGTATTTTGAGGATTGAAAGTTGAGGACACAGCAGCATTTATAAATGCTAGGAAAAGACAGAAAGTAGAAACTAGAGTCAGGCACAGTGGCACATGTCTATAATTCTGGCTACTTAGGAAGCTGAGGCAGGAGGCTCAAAAGTTCAAGGCTAGCCTGGACAACTTAGTGAGACCCTGTCTCAAAATTTAAAATAAAAAGGGATGGGGATGTGGCTCAGTGGTAGAGCACCTCTGGGTTCAGTTCCAAGTACTGCAAAAAAAAAAAAAGGAACTAGGACAGATTGGTATATCAAACCAAGCAAACAAGAACACAAATTTATTTAAACACAGAAGGAGTGGTCAGTTTTCTCAGATATAATTGAGTAAAAACAGTAGAAAGCTGACCATTTGGTAAGATGAAGTTTCTTGACCTTGACTGGAGTTTTCAAACAAAGGCATTGGGGCAAAAGCCAAAAGACACAGGACGTGGATTAAACAGAGAAAGATTTAAAGAAATGGAAGACAGCCAGGCACGGTGGCGCACGCCTGTAATCCCAGCACTTTGGGAGGCTGAGACAGGAGAATCGTGAGTTCAAAGCCAGCCTCAGCAGCGGCGAGGTGCTAAGCAACTCAGTGAGACCCTGTCTCTAAATAAAACACAAAATAGGGCTGAGGATGTGGCTCAAGTGGTCGAGTACCCCTGAGTTCAGTCCCTGGTACCAATAAATAAATAAATAAATGGAAGAATTTTGCTTTAAAAGGGAACACAGGGGCTAGAAGCTTAGCTCAGTGGTAGAGTATTGAGGCCTGGGCTCAATCCCCAGCACTGCAAAATAAATAAATAAAAGCACAGATATGGGATTCTCATCTTGAGCAGTGCATGAATGAAGAGAATTATTTCTTTAATGTCTATGAAGGAATCTGTGCATTGTAAGAAATGTTTTAAAAATATTTTTATAAGATCTTTTTAAACCTTTATTTTATTTTATTTATGTATTTTGTATGTGGTGCTGAGGATCGAACCCAGTACCTCACGCATGCGAGGCAAGTGCTCTACCACGAAGCCACAACCCCAGCCCAGGAATTTTTTTTTTTTTTAAATGAACACCTTGATATCTGTCACCTGCCTAAGAAACAATCTTGCCAGGCATAGTAGCACACAACTGTAATCTCAGCTACTAGGGAGACTGAAGCAGGAAGATCATAAACTCAAGGCCAACCTCAGCAATTTAGGGAGATCGTGTCTCAAAAATAAACTAGAAGGGTAAGGGATGTAGCTTAGTGGTAAGAGAGCTTGCCTAGTGTGCCTGAGACCCTAGGTTCAACATCCACTACCACTAAAAGAAATAGAATCTTACAAGAATTAAAGATTTCCCCTAGCTTTTTCACTACCCAGAAGTATCCATTTTTCTGCCCTGAGGGAGTAAATGGATTTGGGAAGTAAAGCTCTGCAGGGCAGTACTAAGGGTTTGCTTGAGATTATATACTAACTTTAACTTGAAATTAGTTACCACAGTATGGACTTTTCTGTAGCTATGCCTATTTAGTAAGTATAGGTGAGCAGACTAAGTAGAGCTAGATTTAACCAAGAGTTGGAATTTTACCATGGAATATAACAGGAAGGAAGGAAGTGCCAGGGAATGTCAAGTTTATGCGAGGGAGTGTTAGAGTTGATCAATCACAGAATCTAACTGGGTGAAGTGAAAAGTCAAAAAACAGAAGGAGGGGGACTGGGGTTGTAGCTCAGTGGTAGAGCGCTTGCCTATCATGCGTGAGGCACTGGGTTCAATCCTCAGCACCATATAAAGAAAAACAAATGAAATAAAGGAATTGTGTCCATCTACAACTAAAAAAAATTAAAAAAAAAAAAAACAGAAGGAGAGTGATGAAACAATGAAAAATTGATAGGCTTGATAATTTAGAGAGACTGCCTTTTTGTTTGTTTGTTTCAGGGATTGAACCCAAGGGTACTTAATCACTGAGCCATATCCTCAGCCCTTTTTTACTTTTTATTTAGAGACAGGGTCTTACTGAGTTGCTTAGGGCCTTGCTAAATTGCTGAGGCTGGCTTTGAACTTGTGATCCTGAGCTGCTGGGATTACAGGCATAGGCCACCATGCCCATCGCACTGCTTTCTATCACATTTTTGGAGAAGCCAGGCATGGTGATGCAAGCCTGTAATTCCAGCGACTCCAAAGACTAAAGCTCAGGGCAATTTAGCAATACCCTGTCTCAAAATAAAAGAAAAAGGACTGAGGATGTACTCAGTGGTAAAGTGACCCTTAGTTCAATCCCCAATGCCAAAAAAAACAAAGAAATTCCACGAAAGAAAGAAATCTTGAAAGAGAGTGATGGTGGTTAGTATGAAATGGTGCTCAATGTGAGTGTGAGTAGAGGTTTGGAGAGGGTACATTTTTTTTTATTTTTTTTAGTTGTTAATGGACCTTTATTTTATTTATTTGTATGTGGTGCTGAGAATCGAATCCAGTGCCTCGCACATGCCAGGCAAGCGCTCTGCCACTGAGCCACCGCTCCAGCCCGAAAGGGTACATTTTTATTAATGACCAGCGCTAGGGTGTTGCCATGGAGTTAAGATGACTGGAAATGAGTGGACAAGGAACTAAGAGGCCAGTGTATTGGACAAACTATCTCCATGAATGATGACTCAGGAACGATGACAGTAGGAGTAGTTTCAAACCAAGAGAATGGCCAGGTGCAGTGGCGCACGCCTGTAATCCCAGCACTTTGGGAGGCTGAGACTGGAGAATGGCGAGTTCAAAGCCAGCCTCAGCAACGGCGAGGCTCTAAGCAACTCAGTGAGACCCTGTCTCTACATAAAACACAAAATAGGGCTGGGGATGTGGCTCAGTGGTCGAGTGCCCCTGAGTTCAATCCCCAGTACCAAAAGAAAAACCCAGGAGAATGAGTCAGGTTTTAATAATCTTCAGGAAATAAGGGGAAGTGACTCAGGCGATCAGGTCATGATTGTAATATCCTGGTGACATGAAATTCAAAGGAGTTGAGTTTTTGAGAGACTAACGGATGAGAAACAGTTTGAGATAGGCAATGAGAAGCTTCTTAAGAGTGGCAAATGGGGGCTGGAGTTGTGGCCCAGTAGTAGCGTTCTCGCCTAGCATGCGTGAGGCACTGGGTTCGATCCTCAGCACCACATAAAAATAAAATAAAGATATTCTGTCCACCTACAACTAAAAAATAAATATTTAAAAAAAAAAAAAAAAAAGAGTGGCAAATGAAGCTGGGCGCAGTGGCTCAAGCCTGTAATCCCAGCACTTAGGGAGGCTGAGACAGGAGAATCCAGAGTTCAAAGCCAGCCTCAGCAATGGCGAGGCGCTAAGCAACTCAGTGAGACCCTGTCTCTACATAAAACACAAAATAGGGCTGGGGATGTGGCTCAGTGGTCGAGTGCCCCTGAGTTCAATCTCCAGTATCCCCCCGCCCCCCCCAAAAAAAGAGTGGCAAATGACATGCTGAACCTGCTCTGTAATACTTTCAGATGAGTGAGTTACTCTAACATGAAAGATGAGGAAGGGATTCATGGGGAAAGTGACATTTTTGGTGGATTTTGAAAGATAAAAAGAATTTTCAGGGAAATAAACTTGGCAAAATAATCACAGGCAGGGGAAATGCTGTTACCAAAGCAGGAGCTGTTGTCCCACCCCCGACTGGTGCTTTCAGCAATCCGGGAACCCGCCTCCAAGGGCCTGTTGCTATGGTGCTAATACCATCCTTGATATTGCAAGATCTATTTGGCAGTAAGCCGCCAGGTGGCAGTGTATACCTTTGTGGCATCCCTCTCAGGACTTGCGGTCCAAGAGAAAAAAAGGAAAGCTGAGGTGAGACAGGTACCAAGGGGATTGCGATATTTAATTAGGCCTACGAGGTAATTCCCTCGGGAGAAGAGAGTAAATTTGAAAAAGAGATCAGGGAGAAAGTAAAAGGAAAGGCAGTGCTGGAAGTCGGGGGTACATGGTGGGCTTTAGGAAGGAGAGGCCAACTCTGCTCCTGAAGCCCCTTGTTCGCTCTCCCGGAGGAACTAGCCAGTCAGCGAGTTTAGGATACCTGTGGGACCAGAGGTGGTGAGTCCCGGAATTAGAAATGCCTGGAGGTGGTATGTGCTAGCTTGATCAGAGGCTCAAAGGAAAACAATCTCAACGTGAAGGACCGATCCAGAAGCCCACAGAGGCTGTGAGAATCACTAGAAAAAACATCTTGTGGTCAAAGTTGTAAGACTTGGAATGGTTTCCAGAGGAGAACCCACAAATGATTCACTGAGGAGCACAGGCCTTCTGAGGTGGTGAAACAGGTTGCTTCCATCAGTATTGAACCAGGAGTCGAGGATGAAATCACCAATGCAGATGCTTAAATCAACTATTTTAATAAATTACCTTTTGTTTAAAGAAGCAGCAGCAGCAGCCACCGCCAAAAGGAGGAACCAAAGAAAAAGGAAGAGACTTGCAGTCTTGCGGTGTGGGGTGAGGAAGAGGCACTCAGGCATCACTAAATAAAAGTTAGGACCGATTATCTTCAACACTCTTTTCCCTGTTTACTCCCAAAATAATTTTGAAAACTGTGTACCCTCCTTACACATTAAGTTGTCATCTAGAAAAAAATATTTTATATTTAAATTGCTTCTAGGGATTAACTTCTGCTGTCTAGTATGTAGAAAACATACAGTCAGGGCCACCGCTATCCTTTCCAGTGCTTTTGTGCAAATTAGGAAAAAGTGCTTCTGTAGAGAAAACAAGTTTTCTAAGGATGGTGGCCTTAGGCAAAGAAACAAGTGCCTCATTCTCTGCTAAGGAGCAGCCCCTGGCCAGTATGTTAAAAGCTGTATATTTCCTTTATCTATGCTAAGACCTACACAGAAAGGTTTCAGCCTCCATCTGCCCCCCAAACACAAAGGCATTTTAGGCTTTTAAATTTTTTTCTTTAAACTTTGGAATACAGACTTAGCTAATTCAATTTATGGAAATATAAACAAAAGTGTCAAAATCTTTGTTCATGGGCAAGCCCATGAGCAGATTAGATTTCTGTCAGATAAAGTCTGACTTCTGTTTTTTTTTATTTCAAATAAAAATGTTAAGTCAGGTGCAGTGGTACATACCTGTAATCCCAGCTACTCAGGAGGCTGAGGCAGGAAGATTATAAATTCAAGGTCAGCACTGGCAACTTAGTGAGACCCTGTCTCAAAATAAAAAGTACTCAGGATTGTAGCTCAGCGGTAGAGTGTTCCTGGGTCCAACCCTAGTGCCCCCCCAAAAGAAAAAAAGAGTCTATGCCAACCATCTTACTCTTTTTGTTGTTGTTGTTGTTGTTGTTCCAGTAGTGGGGATTAAACCCAGCCTGGGCAACTTGAGGAAACTCTGTCTCAAAATAAAAAAATAGAAAAGGCTGTTGATGTAGCTCAGTGTGGTTAAGTGCCCTTAGGCTCAACATACAGTACTAGCCCCCACAAAAGTTTAAGAGATAAGCCTTTCTTTTCCAAAGTAGAAGAAAATAATGAAAAGAATAGATAATAAAAAGGAGTAAACCAGGAACATTCTTAAGAAAACCAGTTTTAGGAAAGAAAACACATTAAAATCCAAAATGTGGAAAATTACTTCAATTAAAACAGGTGTGGCCAGGCATGGTGGCACACACCTGTAATCCCAGTGACTCAGAAGGCTAAGGCAGGAGGATCGCAAGTTTGAGGCCAGCTTCAGCCATTTAGCAAGACCCTATCTCAAAAATAAAAAGGGGTGGGGTTATGGCTCAGTGGTTAAGCACCCCTAGGTTAAATCCCTGGGACTGAAAATAAAAAAAACAGGCATAGCCGGGCGTGGTGGCGCAAGCCTGTAATCCCAGCACTTAGGGAGGCTGAGACAGGAGAATTGCGAGTTCAAAGCCAGCCTCAGCAATGGCGAGACCTAAGCAACTCAGTGAGACCCTGTCTCTACATAAAACACAAAATAGGGCTGGGGATGTGGCTCAGTGGTCGGGTGACCCTGAATTCAATCTCCAGTACCAAAAAAATAAATAAATAAATAAAAAAATAAAACAGGCATGCAAATTTGAAGGCTATTAAATCAAAAACTTGTGACTGAAGTAGTCAGAATTTTACATGTCATATTTTATACTAAAAAAGTAAAATTTTGAAGAACATAATATAGCTAATTATAATTTTTAAATTATTCTTTTAAGTTCATTTTATGTATGAGGCTGGTACACAAGGAAGGAGTATTTATGGACTGGAAAAAGTGGTATTTATTGTAACAGGCATCACACCCTGATCAAGGAGAATATAAAGCTAGAGGTGAATTATATGGCCTGCTTAAATTGCTTTTTAAGTTCCCAACATTGCTGATCCAGCCATTTGGGGAGCAAGAGGAACAGTCATCAGAAAACAAATAGAAACTGAAATTGACATAACTATCTTAAGAGGATGTAAAGATGGATTGCCTAGTGTCCAGAGTGGGAGTCATGAAGTCATGACTGGGAAGTGATAAAGTCATCTTAATGGGCAAATGTTGCTTCACCAATTTCCCCAGCTATATATGAAGAGAAATGCCTTGTGGAAAGTCTGCCTGTAGAATAAGCTATTGTAAGACCTCTGGTTCAAGGAATCCTGAATTCCACGTTGTATGAGACTCGGGATAATAACAACTCAGTACTTTCCAATTTTACAGAGAACCTTAATATGTATTATTTAATCCTTCCATTAGTACAATGTCTGTCATCAATCTCTATAAACCTTAAAGCACAACTTGGCCAAGCTCATACAGTTTGTAAAAGGCCTTCCACTTTATACAGTGAATGCTTTTAACATTTAAAGCTGCCCAATGTAAAGCCAGTTATTTGTACTAAAGAAAGTTATTCTGTTGGCCTGGATTGTAACTCAGTGGTAGAGCGCTTGCCTAGCATGTGTGAGGCACTGGGTTCAATTCTCAGCATTACATATAAATAAATACAAGCCAGGCGCAGTGGCGCACGCCTATAATCCCAGCAGTTCGGGAAGCTGAGATAGGAGGATCTCAAGTTCAAAGCCAGCCTCAGCAAAAGCAAGGCACTAACCAACTCAGCGAGACCCTGTCTCTAAATAAAATACAAAATAGGGCTGGGGATGTGGCTCAGTGGTTGAGTGCAGCTGAGTTCAATCCTTAGTACCAAGAAAAAGAAAAAAATTCAGGTCCATTGACAACTAAAACAATATTTTTTTTTAGAAAGGAAGCTATTATGTGACTAACCTACAATAATTTATGACTCTTTTAATATCACTAGCAGATTTCCTTACTAATTATGTTTTATCCATTATTAAATATTATAATTTTCATAGCTAAGGCAAATGAACATCGGGGAAAAATGAACCAGAAGTATACTGGGTGATAGCGTTTGACTTTTTATGGATAGTCTCATAGAAATAATTAAAAATTATCTGTAGTTTATTCCTTAGCTTAAGAATTGTATGAGGTATTTACTTTATCTGATTTAATTAATCCTAACAATATGTGAGGTGAAACATAATTTTATCAATCTCTATTTAGGATTGCCAGACAAAAAAATTTTTTTTTTTTTTTTTTTTTTTTTTTTTTGGCACCAGGGACTGAACTCAGGGGCACTCGACCACTGAGCCACATCCCCAGCCCTATTTTTTGTGTTTTATGTAGAGACAGGGTCTCACTGAGTTGCTTAGTGCCTCGCCATTGCTGAGGCTGGCTTTGAACTCGCGATCCTCCTGTCTCAGCCTCCCTAAGTGCTGGG